>RCHF01001336.1:0-58134 GCA_003987895.1 Neonothopanus nambi | reverse complement strand
GTAAACACTATGTTAGTGATCAAGTAAAAGAATACCCAGAGGTATCGAGCGTAGCTCACGGGAAGCACGAGGTTGACGAGGATGTTAGTGAAGGAAAGGACTGTGGACAGGGTATAAATCTCGGAACCATCTACTCTATAGCAAAATGATAGACTTGCCAAATAGGTAGACATAGTACAAAATCCCTACGTCCGCCAATGTTAAAAGAAATCCAAGGAAAAGTGTGAGTGTGATGCTCACCGTCCCGATGAACCACTTTAATGAGATTGGAATTTCCTCCCGACCGATCTGTTTGTAAATAGTGAATGCTGCGTCGTAGGCATAAAGGCTAGGTAGGGCACACTTACATGTTCTAAAGCCAGAGATGGACATAAGAAGTAGAAGAGCCCCTTCGTACAATGTTAACAACGCCCAACATATAGATAGGTCCTTTGAACTCCCGCCTATCATCACCATCAAACACCCACGCGTAGGAAATGGTGTTTCACCAACTATATCCCAATTAGTTCTCTAAATATAATCATCCCCACAAAATGAAATCATACATGCGATGTCCTTGATTCCCATGTATTGAAAGAACACAGTGGGAATCCAGCATGCAATACCATAGGACGGCAGAAAAAAGGAGACAAAGTTGTTGCGATTCCAGACAGCCCATGTGCGGGTGGTCAAGACGACTGTGGGTAAACGTGATGCTAGTCAGGATTATGAGGATGGAATAACTGATTTTGGTCTACATACTCTCTGATAAGGTAATGCCCACGATGAACATCCCTATGCGAAATCTTGGTGAGTAATAGCATATTCTTCTGTTTGCAACACTTACATACACTGACCAGAAAGCGTATACGGCACATTTGAAAGCTCGTTGTAGAAAATTGCACTTTACACAATTAAAAAACCTCAGGGATCCGTAAGTGAACAGCCACAAGCCCGCCACTCACAAATGAAAGCGTAAAGCGCCACATCTACAAACGGTATGTAACGTTGTAGCAGGATCACTACTTTCAGTATATTCCATTGCATTGGCCAGATATATCGAGCTTCCATCCTGATGGTCAAGAGGTAGTCATACACCAACACTGCGTAGCTGCCCACTGAAACCGACTTTTTGTGAGTATGAATTTGATGTAGAAAGTGCTTTTTAAATATACCTTGGACGTACTGGATAGTATGCAAATGATGGATCAGAAGAAGATACCTGGATGGCAGAAAGCTTACTTACTGAAACCAACTGCAATTCAGAGGCAGTTTTCGTGATTTCATTCACCAGGGTGAGCGAAGTCATAGAGAACATCAAGGAGAATCTAATAGAGGAACAAAGATAAAAGGTGGTAGCGGAGAGCATGGACAACATCTTTTTAAGCATCCTGGGATTCACATGATCAGCGCAGGATCAGCGCAGGCATCTTGGCTCTAAGTAACTGTCAAGATCATCAATGATGATCTGTCACCACCAAGTTGTATAGTACTTGTACTTGGACAAGTTCTTCGCATATGTAGTATGGCGTAAGTGCAGCCATCTACATATAACTAAGTCAAAAACATTAGCCCCGTTACATACAATGCAATGTGGGCTGAAAGCTTCAGCTGCTTGCTCTGAAGCCTCTTCAAATGGCTTGGGACCGAAGGAGGCATAGGTCTACACTATTACCTAGACAAAAATAACAGATATCTTTCATGATCATCACAATCAATGATTCTGAAATGATGACTTACTTCGCATTGAAGGGCTTCATTATATTGCACAATGCCGTCTCCAACCATAGACTGACTGATGCTACTAGAAATCCCCAAAATACACTTCAAGGCGAGGCTTCCAAAGAAACCATCTGTTCTCTTTTGTCACCACGTGAGGCTAAGCCATATAACCTTGCTGGTCCTGAAGGAAGCACATGAATTACTACACTGCCCAGACAAAGGTATCAGATATTTTTTACAATCTTCGACGAAGTACTGACTTACCTCGCGCTGAAGGACCTCCTGATTACTAATGACGAATATACATTTGGATGGGTGAGCTGCAGTTGGAAGAGATGCTGAAAAGCCGAAGGCCCGAGTAGCGCAGCGCAGCGGCACTGAGACGCACGAGGACGTATTGAGGGCATAAATATCAAGATACTCAAGCCTAAACTTGATGACGTGTCAATGGCAGTCGAAGCAACAGAACGAAAAAGCAAGTACACCATTGTTATTTAGATATCATTCCATATCCCACTGTTTGAAGCAGAAACCACGAATACTTAAGCAGCTCGAGCGTGCTGCATCAGGAAGATGAGGTAGGATGAGATATGTTGGAAAAGGTGTTCAGTGTTCACAAGCTTCCAAAGTCGCATTGAAGTCCCTGTGAACAGACCATGATCAATAACCCAAACTTTATGAGGCATTGAATGGGCATAATGATGGTGTGCTTCGGTTGGCAACGAGGAGACTCATTTGAAGTTGTGCCATGGAAGCGCGAGCGTAGCATATTCAGTGCATACCCAGCACATCCAGCGCCTCATTCGAGTCCCCACTGAGGGAGAGAGAGTAGAAGTCTGGAGACACGAGATATTATATCCCTGTCTCCATTCGTCAGCAAAATCATTCCAATCCTCAGTTGTGTCTGATGGAAGAAATGAGTATCAAAAGTATCGTATTACTGATGGTCAACTGAAGACAAAGGCTGGACGAACCTGGGAGTGACTGTGCTTTTCCCAACTCCTGAAGCTCCTTGACAACTGATCCATGCCAGTTAACTGTTGTCCCAAACACATCAAAGAGCAAGGCTTCTACACCATCGAGTACCAACATGGTTTTTCTTTGTTTCTTGGACTTGGAGAGAACTATAAATGCTCAGGCCAGTCGTAAATTGGTCAGCAGATCCGTTGAGAATATGTAGTAAGCATTATAATTAGCGTCATGTACAAGCTAAATCTGGTTCAAAACTCACATACGCCCGTCATAGACCGTTGTATTTCTCCAATCACCTCCATTTCATGTATGGTGTATATCTAGATGGCTCTTCTTCGTCGCCGTTCGAGCCCTGATGCCTTCATGCGTCTTTGGAAGCTGGAATTGCCATCCTCGGGACAGTGCTTAGCGAGAGGAGGAAGGTGTCTTCTCATTAAAGTCGAACTACTCGTCCACCATGATTGTTAAATATTGAATCTTGATCGACTGCTGTCGAAATTTTGCAGAAGAGACTGGTCAAAGACCGGTTCGAATAGAGTAAGTGGAAGAAATGACTAACCTTCGCGCAAAACGTGGGCCGATTCGAGTTGATGCATCGCTTACTGCTATCTTGTCCCCTTGTTTGGACTCAAAAATCGAACTTGAATCTAAGTTAACAATATCATTTCCCTGCAATGTACAGTGTACACTGATACAACTGCTGTCATAAATTATTGTAGCCCGACTAAGCCTTTGGCCTATAACAGTACATCGTTCGTCATGTCAAAATCTTCATTAACTCCTCCTTATCTCCTTTTACATGCTCCTCATCTAGAGGCCTAGGAGTGGGACGGATTCCACCTGAGGATATCAAGAGTAAGGCTGAAGGAGGGGATATGGTTGTTAAATCTTTCTGTAAATACTATGTCAGCGACCAAGTAAAAGAATTCCAGTGAGTGTTGAGTGCTGCTCATAGGGAGCACGAGGTTGACGAGGACATTATAACATCCCTGTTCATTTCTTCATGGATATGTAGCATGGCACGAGTAGTGAGTATCGAGTACATGACGCATTCGAGGCTGTCAAGAAGAAAAGTATATCAGTTAGTCTAAGACTCAGGAGATGCACATTAGCGAGCTAATGCAATACATACGAGCTCAACAGATCAAAAAAAACTTCCTGTACATACTATGTCAGTGATCAAGTAAAAGAATTTCAAAGGGTACTGAACGCTCACAGGAAGCACACAGATGACGAGGATGTTAGTGAAGGAAAGGACTGTGAACAAGATATAAGTCTCAGAACCATCTATACTCAGTAGCAAAATGATGTACTTGCCAAACAGGTATAGATAGTACAAAATCCCTACATCCGCCAGTTTTAAAAGGCAATTCAAAGAACGTATGAGTGTAATGCTCACCATCTCGATGAATCACTTTAACAAGATTGGAACTTCCTCCCATCCGATCTGTTAATAGATAATTATGAATGCTACGTGCTTGTAGGCATGAAAACTAGGGCACACTTACATGCTTTGAAGCCAGAGACAGACATAAGAAGTAGAAGACCCCCCTCATACAATGTCAAAAACAACCAAGCTAAAAACAGCGTGTCCTTTGAACCCTCGCCACCTGTAGCGAAACACCCACGTGTAGGAAATGGCGCTTCACCAACTATATCATAATTAGTTCTCTATTGAAATATAACCATTCTCATAAAATAAAATCATACATGTGATGTCCTTGATTCCCGTGTATTCAAAGAATACAGTGGGAATCCAGCATGCAATACCATAGAACGGCAGAAAAAAGGAGACGAACTTGTTGCGCTTCCATACAACCCATGTGCGAGTGGTCAAAACAACTGTAGGCAAACATGATTGTAGTTATGATTATGAGGATCGAACAACTGATTGGTGTACATACTTTCTGATAAGGTAATGCCCACAATGAACATCCCTATGCGAAATCCTGGTGAGCAATAGCATATGTTATTGTTTGTGACACTTACATACACTGACCAGAAAGCGTATATGGCACATTTGAAAGCTCGTTCCTGTGGAGAATTGCACTATACATAATTAACAAACATCAGGAATCCGTAAGTGAAAACAGTCACAAGTCCAGTACTCACAAACGAAAACGTATATTGCCACATCTGCAAACGGCATGTAACGTTGTAGCAGGATCACCACTTTCAGTATATTCCAACGCATCGGCCAGATATATCGAGCTTCCGTCCTGACGGTCAAGAGGTAGTCATACACCAACACCGCATAGCTAGCCACTGAAAGTGATTTCTCGTGAGTAGTGTGATGTTGATGTAAAGAAAGTTTTTAATATACCTTGGATATACTGTATAGCACGCAAATGAAGGAGAAGAAAATACATGGAAAGGAGAAAGTCTGCTTACCGAATCCAACTGTAAGTCAGAAGCAATTTTCGTGATTTCATTCGCCAGGGTGAGCGAAGCCATAGAGAGCGTCAAGGGAACCTGATAGAGAACAACAATAAAAGGTGGTGGCAGGAAGGGAAAGAAAGCAAAGGGATATAGAGCATAGACGCTATCTTTTAAGGATCGTGAAATCCACAACGGCGTCTCATCTCGCCCTGAAAGCTGACATCGAGATCATTGATGATGGCAATCTATCAAGTTCTTCGCGTATGTAGTCCGGCGTAAGTACGCCCATCTACATAGAGATTGACCAAAAACAGCATTAGCCCTGCCACAGTGCAGTGCATCAGTGCGGGAAAATCTTCACTGGCAGCTGCCTGCTCTGACTCGGAAACTTTCCCAAACGGCTTGGAACCGATGGACTCGGAGACGCATGATTACTTGGTACACGGCCCAGACGCGTATGTCACAGACTTTGACCACGCCGATGTTATACTCGCTCGACCTTTACATCCGCAGACCAGGCCTAAGGAGAAAGCGAAGAAGACACCTCGGATTAGGGTGTTCGTGGGTGATGTACAATCATCTTGGGGTCTAGGCATCAGTCCCTGTACTATTCGACTCGAAGAAGACGAAGGTACGCGTGGTGCTGCGGCGGCTTTGCCATCTACGCAAGGTCAAAGTACAAGACGGGTTCGGCAATTCATTGGACGTCAACCTCCCAAGCGACGACTATCTCTTCCTTCTGGCGACTTCGATATTTCGTCTTCCGCATGCTTCACCCTCGATCAGGCTCGCGAGGGCAGGGATAGGGATAATGGCACTCAGGACTCAACAGGTGAAGATTGGTCTCCTTTTGATACTGGTAGCCCTCTGACGGACTTGGGGGATGACAAAGGCGAGTTGTCTATTTGTAGTCGCTATTCCTGGCATTGCGAGTCTGATGGACGGCGCGATGACCAGATTAGTGGTATGATCGTTTACCCACGGAGACAAGTGTCCAGTAAAAATGGTTCTCAGGTGCAGGATGAGATTGAGATGCTGGGGTTGAGTTTACCGAGGCGGCGGTGGCGAATGCGATACGGCTGTCATTGGGTGCGATTGGGATTAGGGTGGAGGGTGGAATGATCTCTTTGACCAGCGTGGCACAATGGTCGCCGGTTGGAGGCGTTTGTCTAGCCTTATCACCTTGCAGCCGCCGAAGACACCCTTCTTGATCGTTGGCGGGCTGCGGGAAATCCCATGTTGCCGTGCCAACGTCAGGACCGTTCCGTAACCCGTCATTTCCTTTTTGCTAGTAATTCGACTAACTCCTCGAAATCTCGAACGACAACATCTACTTCTCCTCTCTCAGCTTTACTCTTGACCCTCTCAGATGGATACCCATCCCACTCTTCTTGCGGGCGAGGAACATATACAGTCTTCATTCCGACCTTGGCTGCGCCTCGGAGGTCGACGATGTGTGCAGCAACCATAGCTGCTTTCTGAGGTGTTTCTGAGAGCGAGAGGTGCGTGAGAGCCCCATTGTACGTTACGGGGTTTCTGTATGCACAAAGAAAGGAAGCACGTTAGGGAACTGGGATAGAGTTATTTTGAGGAACTAGTTACGGTTTGTACGAGTCGAACAGGGACGCGGAAAATACTGCATCCCAAGGGAGATCGGCGTATTTGGCCTGAAAGGAAGCTCGTGAGTAAAAGTGATGTCTGTTACTTGGGATAGAGGCTTACCATATCTACGAGAAGGCGGACATTGCCATTTGAGAGACAGGCTATGATAGCGTGTTTCTTTAGACCGTTGAGGCCGGAAACAGTGTCAGGCCAACCTATATAGCCGAGTGGAAGTACGGTTAGAGAGCGAAGTTGACCTCGGGAAATTTGAAGATTAAATGGACCTTTCAATCTGTGCCAGACTAGATTGAGATGTGTGCGGGCTTCGTTGTCCAGGATTGACCCTACATGAGACCACCTTGCTGAACTGAGCATTCGGTCAAGGATCTATTCCGAACATCACAAGAATTTAGACTTTTCGACTTTGAAAAAGATTAGAGTTTGCGCGTACCTCTCGATGCATTACATCTACATTGTTTGGCCCACTCCCTCCTCCAGCAATTCGACGTCTGGGTGTACGTTCAATGACTGGTCCTTGCAAACAAAAGAATGGCCTAGACAATCGTACGTTTCAGAAAGGTATCCCTGTCTCCATTCGTTAGCGAAATCATTCCAGTCCTCGGTCGTGTCTGATGGAGAAAATAAGTATCAAAAGTATCATGTTACTGACGATCAACTGAAGACAAAGTAGGACTGGACGAACCTGGGAGTGAATGTGTTCTTCCCAACTCCTGGAGCTCCTTGACGACTGATCCACGCCAATTGACTGTCGTCCCAAACACATCAAAGACCAAGGCTTCTACACCATCGAGTACCGACATGTAGTATACACTCTCGCGTTCTTCTCTGTTTCTTGGACTTGGAGAGAACTATAAATGCTCAGGCTGGCCGTGCATTGGTCAGCAGATCTGTTGAGAATAAGTTTGTAGTAAGCATTAGCGTCATGTACAAGCTAAATCTGGCTCAAAACTCACGTACGCCCGTCGTAGACCGTTGTGTTTCTCCAATCACCTCCAATTCATGTATGTTGTACATCTAGATGGCTCTTCTTCGTCGCCGTTCGAGCCCTGATGCCTTCATGCGTCTTTGGAAGCTGGAATTGCCGTCCTCGGGACAGTGCTTAGTGAGAGGAGGAAGGTGTCTTCTCATTAAAGTTGAACTACTCGTCCGCCATGATTGTTGAATATTGAATCTTGATCGACTGCTGTCGAAATTTTGCAGAAGAGACTGGTCAAAGACTGGTCCGAATAGAGTAAGTGGAAGAAATGACTAACAGTCTAACCTTCGCGCAAAACGTGGGCCGATTCGAGCTAATGCATCGCTTACTGCTATCTTGTAAGTACTCTTGTTTGGACTCGAAAATCGAACTTGAATATAAGTTAGCCTTATCATTTCCCTGCAGCGTACACTGATACAACTGCTATCATAAATTAATGTAGCCCGACTAAGCCTTTGGCCCATAACAGTACATTGTTCGTTGTCAAAATTTTCATTCAATAAATCCTCCTTATCTCCTTTTACATGCTCCTCATCTAGAGGCCCAGGAGTGGGACGGATTCCACCTGAGGATATCAAGAGTAAGGCTGAAGGAGGAGATATTGGTTGTCAAGGATTTTGAGGAGTTGGTCAGATTGTTAACGGGCCAATGCAATATGTACAGGATCAATAGAGCATAGAAATCTTTCTGTAAATACCATGTCAGTGACCAAGTAAAAGAATTCCAGTGAGTGTTGAGTGCTGCTCATAGGGAGCACGAGGTTGACGAGGACATTATAACATTCCTGTTCATTTCTTCATGGATATGTAGCATGGCACGAGTAGTGAGTATCGAGTACATGACGCATTCAAGGCTGTCAAGAAGAAAAGTATATCAGTTAGTCTAAGGCTCAGGAGATGCACATTAGCGAGCTAATGCAATACATACGAGCTCAACAGATCAGAAAAAACATCCTGTACATACTATGTCAGTGATCAAGTAAAAGAATTCCAAAGGGTACTGAACATCACTCACAGGGAGCACGCAGATGATGAGGATGTTAATGAAGGAAAGGACTGTGAGCAAGGTATAAGTCTTAGGATCATCTACACTCAATAGCAAACTGATATACTCGCCAAATAGGTATAGATAGTACAAAATCCCTACATTCATCAGTCGTATAAGGCAATTCAAGGAAAGTACAAGTGTAATGCTCACCATCTCGATGAACCACTTTGACGAGATTGGAACTTCCTCCCCTCCGATCTGTTAATAGATTATTATGAATGCGACATGCTTGTAGGCATGAAAACTAGGGCACACTTACATGCTTTGAAACCAGAGATGGACATGAGAAGTAAAAGACCCCCTTCATACAATGTCAAAAACAACCAAGCTAAATACGGCGCGTCCTTTGAACCCCCGCCACCTGTAGTGAAACACCCGCGTGTAGGAAATGGCGCTTCACCAACTATATCCTAATCAGTTCTCCAATGAAATATAACCATTCTCATAAAATAAAATCGTACATGCGGTGTCTTTGACTCCCGTGTATTCAAAGAATACAGTGGGAATCCAGCATGCAATACCAAAGAATGGCAGAAACAAGGAGACAGACTTGTTGTGCTTCCAGACAGCCCATGTGCGAGTGGTCAAAACGACTGTGGGGAAACATGATGCCAGTCAGGATTACGAGGATCGAACAACTGATTGGTGTACATACTTTCTGATAAGGTAACGCCCACAATGTACATCCCTATGCGAAATCTTGGTGAGTAATAGCATATGTTATTGTTTGCAGCACTTACATACACTGACCAGAAATCGTATACGGCACAATTGAAAGCTCGTTCCTGTGGAAAATTGCACTATACATAATTAACAAACCTTAGGGATCCGTAAGTGAAAACAGTCACACAAGTCCAGTGCTCACAAACGAAAACATATATTGCCACATCTGCAAACGGCATGTAACGTTGTAGCAGGATCACCACTTTCAGTATATTCCAACGCATCGGCCAGATATATCGAGCTTCCGTCCTGACGGTCAAGAGGTAGTCATACACCAACACCGCATAGCTAGCCACTGAAAGTGATTTCTCGTGAGTAGTGTGATGTTGATGTAAAGAAAGTTTTTAATATACCTTGGATATACTGTATAGCACGCAAATGAAGGAGAAGAAAATACATGGAAAGGAGAAAGTCTGCTTACCGAATCCAACTGTAAGTCAGAAGCAATTTTCGTGATTTCATTCGCCAGGGTGAGCGAAGCCATAGAGAGCGTCAAGGGAACCTGATAGAGAACAACAATAAAAGGTGGTGGCAGGAAGGGAAAGAAAGCAAAGGGATATAGAGCATAGACGCTATCTTTTAAGGATCGTGAAATCCACAACGGCGTCTCATCTCGCCCTGAAAGCTGACATCGAGATTATTGATGATGGACCATCATCAAGTTGTACTCGAGGTGGAAGTCCTTGTATGCTATGCGTTGCTCGTCAAAGCTTCCTCTACGCAAACCGGGGTAGACAAGGTCAACCGACGGCGAGCCTTGGTACTCATAGGTGGTAGATACCTCAGAGCACCTCCTCTATGTGAAAGACATTCGATCCTTGCGTGTCACTGTTGGCAAACATATCTTGCGCGAGTACGCCCTACATAGAGCTTGGCCAAAAACAGCATTAGCCTTATTGCAATGCAGTTCATTGATGCGGGAAAAGCTTCGCTGACACTAGCAGCTGCGCACCTGAAACGCCTGAGACTAAAACGCATGAGGACGTATTGAGGACGTAAGTATCAAGATATCAAGGTCTAAACTCAATGACGTGTCAATGAAGACAGAGGAGTCGAAGCAACAGAATGAAAAAGCAGATACATACATCATTGTTATGGATATCATGCCATGTTAACATCGAGACCGTTGATTATGATCCATCATCACCAAGTCATATATACTCGAGGTGGAAATCCTTGTATGCTATGCGTTCTTTCAACTTTCGTCAAAGCTTCTTCTGCGTCAACCGAGGTAGACAAGGTCTACCGATGACAAGCCTTGGTACTCGTAGGTGGTAGAGACCTCAGAGCACCTCATCTATGTGAAAGACATTTGATCCTCACGTGTCGCTGTTGGCAAATATATCAAGTTCTCCGCGTGCGTAAATACACCCATCTACATGTGTAGAACTTGGCCAAAAAAAGCATTAGCCCTGTTCCAGTGCAAAGCATCAGTGCGGGAGAAGCTTCACTGGCAGCTGCCTGCTCTGACTCGGAAACTTTCCCAAACGGCTCGGTACCAATGGACTCGGAGGTGTATACTATGGTACACTGACGCTGCCCAGACGAAGGCATCAGATATCTCTCACAATCTTCGATGAAATCCTGACTTACCTCGCGCTGAAGGGCTTCGTGATTACTGATGACGAATATACATATATAATGGGCGAGTTGGAGTTGGAAGAGAGGTGCTGAAAAGCTGAGGGCCCGAGTAACGCAGCGCAGCGGCGCCTAAGACGCACGAGGACGTATTGACTCTACTATTGAGGGCGTAAATATGTATCAAAGCCTAAACTCGATGACATGTCAATGAGAGTCGAAGCAACAGAATGAAAAACCCAAGTACATCATTGTCAATGCTATAGATATCATCCCATGCATCATGTCCCACCCCTTGAAGCAGAAACCCTGAGTGCTTAAACAGCTCGAGCGTGCTGTGTCAGAAAGATGAGGCGTGTCGGGAGAGTGTTCAGTGTTCACCGTAAGCTGACAGAGTAGCATTGAAGTCTCCGTAGACGGGCCATGACCAATAACCTGAATTTTATGAGGCATTGAATGGGCATAATGACGGTGTGCTTTGGTTGCCAGTGGCCCGAACTTCAGTTAGCAACGAGCCGACTCAATTGAAGTCGTGCCATGGAAGCACGAGCGCAACATATTCAGTGCGTACCCGCATCCTGCGCCTCAGAGCTTTTCGAGCTGTGCACGGAGAGCCCGGTGTTCCCGAGAGTTGGAGGCACCAACAGGACTAAGCCTTGAAGGAGACGACATCGAACCCCGCTGAGAGAGGGTGGAAGACATGTGCATGAGACTGCACAACAGGTGGGACGCACAGTCTTCCTCCTCGTCTTTCACTAAATTCCATCCAGCACCTGACAGAGCTTTTCGAACTGTACACGGAGAACCCGGTGTTTCCGAGAGTTGGAGGCGCGCGCACGACTTTGAAGCCTTGAAGGAGATGACATCGAGTTCTACTGAGAGAGGGAAAGAGGGTAGAAGTCGAAGACATGACTGCCTGCACAACGGGTGGGCGGCCGGCGCACAGAGTCAGAGTCTTCCTCCTTGTCTTTTACTGAAATCCGAATCTGAATTCGTCCCAAACGTGACACACGACCTTCAATTCTCCCAACTTCCCAGCTGGACCGTGATGGTTACCCTTGAGGGTAGGGAACAAGCGCGTCACGGAGAATTTGACGAAATTTACATAATACAATATTTCCAAAAAGAAAGCAATTTAGGACAAATATTACATAAGATTCCCTCACATCAACGCTCACTCGAAAGGTGAATCCCTTGTACTTGGAAATATAATCTAAATCTAAAACCATACAATCTCAGCCTGACGCGACATTTGGATTCGAACATTCTTCTGAGCTTCTGCATGTGTATGCAGCATGGCGCGAGTAGTGAGTATCGAGTACATGACACATTCGAGGCTGCCAGGAAGGAAAGTATGTTAGTTAATCCAGGAGATGCACGTTAGTGAGCTAATGCAATACGTACGGAGCCAATGTACCATAGAAAACTTCCTGTAATTACTATGTCAGTGATCGAGTAAAGGAATTCCAAAGGATGTTGAGTGCCGCTCACGGGAAGCACAAGGTTGACGAGGACGTTTGCAAGGGAAAGGACTGTAGACAGGGTATAAGTCTTAGGACCATGTAATAGCAAAGTGATACTTGCCAAATAGATAGATAAAGTACAAAATTCCTATAAGTATTAGCCAGCCTTATATAGACGACAATCCAAGAAAAAGTACGAGTGTGATACTCACCATCTCGATGAACCACCTTGACGAGATTGGAACTTCCTCCCCTCCGATCTATTTGTAGATATGAGCACTGTGTGCTTGTGAACATAAGAAGCTAGGGCACACTTACATGTTTTGAAGCCAGAGACGATCATAAGAAGTAGGAGACCCCCTTCACACAATGTCAACGCCAACCAGCATAAATACAATTTGTGCAGGTCCCCTGAAATCTGGCCTGTGATGAAACACCCACGTGTCGGATATGGCGCTTCACCAACTAGATCCTGATTAGTTCTCCCGGCTCCGAATATAATCAGGCTCCCATAAAATCGTACATGTGATGCCCTTGGTTGCTATGTATTCAAAGACTATAGCGAGAATCCAGCATGCACCGACATAGAACGGTAGAAAAAAGGAGAGAAACTTTTTGCGATTCCAGACAGCCCAAACGCGGGTGGTCAACACGGCTGTGGGTAGACATGATACTAGTTATGACTATGAGGATGGAAAGATTGACTTGGTCTACATACCTTCTGATAGGTCAATGGTCGCGGTGAACATCCCTACAAAGTCGGAATGGTGAGTAATGGCATATTTTATTGCTTACAAAACTTACATCCACTGGCAAGTAAGTATATACGACACGTTTGAGTACTTGTTCCTGTGGAAAATTGATCTATACATAATCAAGAAACTTCAGGGATTGGCAAGTGAAAACAATCGCAAGCCCAAGTGAGCCTACAACTCACAAACGAGAGCGAACATCGTCACAGTTGCAAACGGTATGTAACGTTGTAGCAGGATCACCACCTTGAGAATATTCCAATGCATCGGCCAAATATAACGAGCTTCCATCCCGACAGTCAAGAGGTAATCGTACACCAACAGTGCGAAGCTAGCCACTAAAAGTGATTTCTCATGAGTATAAAGTCGATGTAAAGAGTTTTTAATATACCTTGGACATACTGAATAACACACAATTGACGGATCGGAGGAAGATACATGGATGGCTGAAAGTTTACTTACTGAAATTAACTGCAGATTAGAGGCAGTTTGCGTGATTTCATTCGCCAGGGTGAGTGAAGCCATAGAGAGTGTCAAGGAAACCAAATAGAAAGAACAGTAATAAGAGATGATGGCAGAAGGGAAGAGAAGGCAAAGGCATATAGAGCATGGACGCTATCTTTTAAGCATCCCGAAATTCACATCGGCATCTCATCTGGACTCCAATAGCTGCGGAGCTCATCAATGGTGATTCGTCATCACTAAGTTGCACTCGGACAAGTGCTTCGAACATGTAATACTGAATCAAAGACGAGGGAATCAATTTAAACAAACATCATGGAATCAAAGATACAACGTTGCAAGCCCCACAACTCACAAACGAAAACGTGTATCATCGCACCTACAAACGATATGCATCGTTGTAGCAGGACCACCGGTTTCAACATATTCCAATGCATCGGCCAGATGTATCGAGCTTCCATCCCGACGGTCAAGAGGTAGTCATACACCAGCATCGCCGCGTAGCTAGCCACTGAAAGCAATTTCTCGTGAGTATAGAGTTAATGTAAAAAAAGGTTTTTAATACACCTTGAGCGTACTGAAAGGCATGCAAATGACAAATCAAGAGAAGAAATACATGGCAAGCAGGAGTCTACTTGGCAAGATCACCTGCAAGTCAGAAGTAATTTTAGTAATTTGGTTCGCCCGGGTGGGCGAAGCCATAAGGAGCGTCGAGGGAATCTAATCGAGGAACAGCGATAAAAGGTAGTAACGGGAAGGAAAAGAATGCAAGGAGATATAGAACATGGATGCCATCGTGAGCATCCTGAAATTCACATCGGCGTCTCATCTTGACTCCAAATAGCGGTGAAGATATCGATGGCTATCTGTCACCGCCAAGTCATACAGTACTTGTACTCGGACAAGTTCTCCGCATACGAAGTACGGCGCAAGTACGCCATCTCTACAGAACTTAGCCAAAACAGTGTGAGCCTTGTGACAATGCAGTGCAGTGCAGGCTGAAAGCTTCCGTTGCTTGCCCTGAAACCTCTCCGAACGGCTTGAGACCGAAGGAGGCACAGGACTACGCTGCCTAGACGAAAATATCAGATATCTTTAGAGTCTTCAATGAAATACCGCCTTACTTCACGTTGAAGGGTTTCACTATTAATACCGTCTCCGACCATAGGCCGACTGACGCTAGAAACCCCAAGATGCACTTCAAGGCGAGATTTCCAAAGAAACCGTTCCATTTTCCGTCCTCTCTTGTTGTCGTTGTATGTAGTGCAAAGAGGAGCGGAAAGGCTGAGCCATATCGCCTGGTTGGTCCGGCAGATGAAGGAGTTCTCAATAGCTGTGTTCGAGTAGCCTGTCCTGGCGCCGAACGAGAAAGGAATTACAAGATATCATTGCATCTAGCAGCATCATACAATTACAGAGGTTCAGCAGCCGATATATAAAGCACTGGAATAAGAGACGAAAGACTCAATCAAAACGAACATCTACAACGCAAGAAAGCCGTACCATTATTCCCTCTTATGAACGCGTCCCCATATCGGTTTGTAACATTCCCATTAACATGTTCTTCCGTCTGTTCCAATGCAATATTCATATATCCATCCAAGCATGACAATATACCTTGGAAAATCTCAAGTTGATCAACGCGCACTCGAAAAGTGAATCCTTTTGGAAATTTACCTCGATAATCCACACCGGAATTGAGTCTGACGATAACGCGCTTTCCGACTACGCCTTTGAGGAAGTCAGTTGGAGAGCCTGTGTGGCTGGAAGGTGGTTGTGGCGGGGGAGACTGGGCATCTGGAGGAGGCGGAGACTCGTCCATGTAGTGAGATGAGGGCAAGCGAAAAAATTTGACAAAATTTGATCCATTATTTCCAAAAAGGAAAACATCTTAGGACCAATATTACATAAGATCACCCTATATAGCAAGCCAGTTTAGGATGAAATCCTATCGACTTCGGATACCAAGGTCTACCCCAGCTCTGACTGCTTGAATGATTTATCGACTCATCTTATGGCATTATAAGCTATAGACGCCGCCTGTCATGACTTCTGTTCTCTTCAGCTGGGCACCCGAAAAACTATAAAAGCTAGCCTCAAATAATCCGAAGTACTGTACCCTCTTCATGGCGGAAACCATCACCAACCCTCCCTTCCACAACGTCCACAACTTCCGCGACGTCGGAAAAGTCGTTAACGCGCTCAGCAAACGGCCTATCCTACGTGAAAACATCTTTTATCGTTCAGGCCGTCTGGACGAGGCGACGGATGAAGATAGGAAGAAACTTATCGCAGAGTATTCACTCAAGACGGTCATTGACCTACGTTCGCCCTCTGAGCATATTCTTCAAGCGAAGCTTCATGCACAAATGGGCAGGTACACTGCTGTCGCTGCGGTTGAAGCTGGGAAGGATCCGTTGATTGAGAAGAGCCGCGGTTGGGAGACTGTACAGATAAATTTCGTTAGCAGGAAGTTTCAGCTGAACATGCTAATGCAATTGTGTTGGTGGCAGTTAATGTGAGTTGGTCATTTTGTTCGTTGTTCGGGACCTGTCACCTGTACGGGTATACTGATTTTTGGCTTAGAGCGTTCATTGCGCTATTCGCGTTGCAATTTAGGTTTGCAGCCATTCGGATTATGGGGAAGAACGTTATGGGTCCGAGGGGACTGGTAGGCCTCAGTAAAGATTCGTTGGACTTTTGTCAGAAAGAAATAGTTGAAGTGAGGAATTTTTCTCTTGATTCCCCAATAGACCACTTCGTAACCTCTCTTTTCTTAGGCCCTAGAAGCTATGACTGATTCTGACGCATACCCTGTGCTCATACACTGCACTCAAGGAAAGGACCGTTCCGGTCTAGTCGTTATGCTCGTGTTATTCATGCTTCGAGTGCCCAAAGACTCCATCAAGGCAGACTACATGCTGTCTAACGAAGGGCTTGACCGAGTTCGACCTTCCATGCTGAAAGAGGTACACGAAATTGGCATGTCAGATAGCTACACGAGGGCTCCCGAGGAAGTGGTTGATGGGGTGTGGAATCACTTGGAGGCGCGCGGAGGTATAGATGGGTACTTAGACCAGATTGGTTTCGGCGAGAGCAGACGGAAAATTTTGAGGGATCGTCTAATGGTCTGAATATGTACTACTTCACAAAATTAATAAGAGATGGTGGCAGAAAAGGAGAGAAGGCAAAGGGAGGACACCGTCTTTTAAGCATCCTACCAATAGCTGTGGAGATCATCAATGGTGACTCCCCATCATCACCAAATTGTACTCGAGTCTCGAAGTTCTTTGCGTACGTACTTAGTACGGCGTAAGTACAGCCGTCTATACAGAGCTAAGCAAATAACTTCTCGGTACTCTTAGTGCAGCCAGGTCGAACGGCGGACAACAACGGACAAACCCCTACTTACGAACCGCCCCCCTAGCTCAGCTCCTATCTATCGTATCAGATACAACCCAGGTCCCAGGTTCCAGACTCCAGGCGCAAACATATGCCGAATTCGAAATCTAAATCAAGGCGAACTAGTTGTGGCCCGGGTAGATATGGTATTAAGAGGATATTATTATTAACTGAGGAGGAAGAGGGAGGAAGAGGGAGGAGGGAGGAGGAGGGGTTATATGAGGGGCGGGAGGGGTAGAGGTACACGGTACACTGCGAGATAGGGAAGAGTGTATGTACTTCTACGGTATAACATATATAACAAAATCATTGGCAGGATAAAGCCACGCATAGGTATTCCATGTATAAAAAATCGCAAAATAACATATAAGATACTTAGATATCTGGACACAAAATTCGACAGAAATCCAAACAGATTAACCATCCAAGGGAAGAGGAGAGGGGAGGACCGGGCTCGTAGACCGCTAAGTCTGTATTCTATCCACAACAGCAAGCGTCGCGATAATCCACGCTATAATACTGAGACCTCTTTCGGCGATGTATACTGGGTGAGCTTCGTCCTGTCAGTGTAGAGATCAGGTAAAACATCAGCATCACGCCTCACATTTCCAACAGAGAGAGAGATGAATGAGAAATAAAGAGACGTACGTTAAATGTCCCGTCCCTCGAAGTAAGCCTAGCGGTAGTCGCCACAGGATGCTTGGAATCCTTGGCATACAATTCACGATACATAGAGTCCGGGAAGAGGGGGTTACTTCCGCAGTAGACTAGTTTCCATTTGTATTCCACCCCATCGGGACCAGTAAATGATCTTGATTGGTTGGATGAGCCGCTATGTGAGGTGATCGTGTCAACTGGTACAGTAAGGAGGAGGAGGACGGAGGAGGACGGACAGGATACCCGATTTCTTTAGTATATCTTTGACTGCGATTGTTTTACTCCCCATTGTCATACTAATAAAAAAAGATAAAGTCGTTAGTAAGAGTGAGGAGAACGGGTTAAGATAAACACCTACTTGCTCTTCTCCATAGCTTTCGCACTACTCGTATTCCACTCAACTCTACAAATCTCTGACCCAGTCTCACCATACCTAACCACCAACGACGACGAATCCGAAACGGTAGAAAACGCTACGGACCTGTCGCTCGAATCGGGAGACTTGTTAATGTACGAGACTTGCATCCTGAGTTCACGGCCTAGATCTTCTGAGCCTATACGTGATAACAGAGAAAAAGTCAGCGCTACATATCGATCATGAGTAGAATACACTTTACCACCAGAACCTGGAGTGAAGCTCGCAGTCGTAGGCACAGCAGCCTTACGCCAAAGCCTCTTGACATAGTGATCCGGGATGATCTCGACAGAGTCTGCTGAATCGTACTCTGAGTTGTCGCCGTACTCTACTGAACGGATGACCAGGGCAGTGCCTGGAGGGGTGAAAACCATAGTGTAGGATGGAAAATTTTTAACAGAAGAGGCGATATGATATATACGACGTAGGGCCTGAGTTAACCGGCAATCAGAAGGCTGACATTTACCGGGGATTTTCTTATGTAATGAGATTATGCAATCATCCTTATGTAATCACCAAAAGAAGCCTTCGAAATCTCTCGCTGAAACAAGGCGTATACACTCCTAGCTAGTAGCTATGCTGGCTCGGTCCTGTTACTTACGATCAATGAACTCCAGCCATCTGAATATTCTGACAAACGTTCGAGCCTACTGGCAAGGAGGAAGTTAGGGAATGTAAGAAAGGAACGAGGTTGATAGGGCTTTTCAATGATTAGCTCGAGCTATTGAAGCCCATTGACTGCCAAACAATCACTCAAATCATACACGTTTCATGGATAGGACGGACGGACACTAACGAGTAGTTCCTGCAGTAATCCGAACAGCATGTAGTCGCTAAGCCGCAGCGCTAGACATTCTATAGCAAGCGTGATCAACTTGAGGAGTCAACGTTCAGAGACTCGGAATGAACGTTACCAACCTTCGTAAAAAGGACAATTTCGACACGAGTATGATCAAATGGAGGTCCAAGAAGGTTTATATCGGAGACAGAAGACAGCAATGTACCGCCATGTTGATATCCAGAGCGATACTCCTACACCTTGCCCACAGGCTGTAATACACGAGAGACTGGGAGAACCACAAGTGTATACCGGGTGTTACGAAGCTTTCGAATTGCCAGCTGTTACATGTTTCCTTCCTGAGATCCAAATGCTGTTTGCAGAGACCTTTTCGCCGTACCGCAGAAGCCCGAAAAGATTAGATTAGAGGTGTTTTCGCAATTGGACAACAGCTATAGAAGTAGAGGTGTATAATAAGACAGTCTTTGAGCATAGCCCAGCCAACAGCAAAATTTCGATGATCTTGCATTTGGTATGTCGGAATTTGGAAAGGGAAAAAAATCCAAGCGTGACTCGACTAGAGTACCGCTCGAGTCCTCTCCGTAGTTTCGTATTTATACAGCGGGTCTAGCATCGCTTGCCCACTTACTACATATCCACCATTATACGATGTTGACCGTCTCTTCTTCATCTCTGCGAGCTGGTCGACGAGCTGCTCTTATCGTCGGCGGTCAGCGTCAAGCTGCTGTACAAGTCGTTCGAAGAAAAAATGTCGTTTCTGGTGTTAGATCCATCCAGTCTGTCGCTCAAACCGATCGAGTACGTTGAAATCGCCTTTTCCCCTCTGTCTCGCGATTTTAAACCCAAGCACTGTTAATAGGACACAATAACTCGTCTTTTATACTCCCTAGGAACTAAAAGGGAGGTTGAAAGACATTTACGAATTTTTTCGTCTTCTTCGCACCCTTCGCAACCCGCCAAGTTTGCTGTGATCAAAGTCGGAGGGGCTGTTTTAGACCAGATCGATGAGCTTGCGTTGAGCTTGAGCTTTTTGTATCGTGTTGGGTTGTACCCTGTCGTGTTGCACGGTGCTGGTCCGCAGTTGAACGATCTCATTGAAAGGGCTGGTGTGGTGCCAGAATACATCGATGGTATTCGAGTTACAGGTGCGTGTGTTGAAAATTTTATAGCAACCTTTTCTTATGAATTAAAATACGCGGGATAGATACCAAGACTCTTCAGGTCGCACGTAGAGTTTTCCTTGAAGAAAACTTGAAGCTCGTTGGAGCGTTGGAGAAACTCAATACTCGTGCTCGCCCGATTACTTCTGGCGTTTTCACTGCCGACTACCTTGACAAGGACAAATACGGCTTGGTAGGCAAGATCACCAAAGTTGACAAGAGGCCTATCGAAGCTTCTATCAGAGCTGGAGCTCTTCCTATCCTCACCAGTCTCGCTGAATCTCCTGACGGTCAAATCCTCAATGTCAACGCTGATATCGCTGCTGGTGAGCTCGCTAAAGAGTTCGAGCCGATGAAAATTGTGTTCTTGAATGAGAAGGGAGGACTTTTCCATGGTGTTACTGGGGAGAAAATTAGTGTCATTAATTTGGATGAGGTGTGTGTTTACCATGCTTCACATGCTTCATCTATGCTCATTGATACTCCATCTACTAGGAATACGACACTTTGATGAAAGAACCTTGGGTGAAATACGGTACCAAACTCAAACTTCGTGAATTCAAAGAACTCCTCGATTACCTCCCACGTACTTCTTCCGTCGCCGTCATCTCCGCATCTTCCCTCCAAAAGGAACTCTTCACCGACAGCGGTGCGGGTACGCTCATCCGTCGAGGGTACAAGCTCTTCAAGCACAAAAGCATCGAAGCTCTCGGCGCCGATCGATTCCGTCAAGTTATCCATGACCGCGACACAGACGTCCTCTCTGGCGATCAAAGTGTCACTGGTGTTCTTAACGAAATACAAAAGACTCCATACACGATTTACGGCGATGACCCATTGGACGTCGTAGCAGTCGTGTCACATCCAGAAGGCGAAACGCCCGTGATGAGCAAACTCCTCGCTTCACGTAGCGGTGTATTGAATAACGTCGTTGATAACGTTTTCAATGCTATCAAGAAGGATCATAAGAGGCTCTTTTGGACTGCTTATGTTGATGATGAGAATCGATCGTGGCATTTCGAACGGTCGGATGGGAGCTTCACGCGTGCGGGGAAGACGTTGTTTTGGTATGGCGTTAGGGATGTGAAGGAGGTTGAGAGGATTGTTAGGGAGTTTGAGGCTAATGGGAGGATTGATAGGTCGTTCTTACCTGTTGGACCTTCTGCGCCACCTCATAAGGTTAATGCGGCTAATGGAGTGCCTGGTGGGACTCGTTCGTATTCGACGTGGACGAGGCGTGCTGGGGAAGGGAACGCACGTCTTCCTGGTTCTTCCCGTGGTTATGCGACTGCTGCAGAAGCTCCTGCTCCTGTATCTACGGAGATCAAACGCCTTGGACTCATCGGCGCTAGAGGGTTCACCGGTCAAGCTTTGACCAATCTCCTCTCAAACCACCCCTACCTTAACCTGACCCATGTCTCGTCTCGTCAACTCGCTGGGTACCCCCTCAACACCTACACCAAGGCTCCTGTAACATACAGTAACCTGTCTACGGAGGACGTGGAGAGGATGGAGAAAGACGGCGAGGTCGATGCTTGGGTTATGGCTCTACCCAATGGGGCTTGTAAACCGTTTGTTGATGCTGTTGATCGTGGATCCAAGGAGCGTGAGTCTGAGGGGAGTGTTATTGTTGATTTGAGTGCGGATTATAGGTTCGAGAAGGATTGGGTTTATGGACTTCCTGGTGAGAGTGCACTCTCCTAGTAATTGTATGAACAAAGTTTTTTGATTTGAATAAATATCATCTTTTTCTCTATGCTGGAATGTAAACGCAAATAGAGCTCTATGGACGTACTTCTCTCCGTTCTGCCAAACGAATCTCCAACCCAGGATGTTACTCCACCTCCGCACAGATGCTCATAGCTCCTCTCGTCAAATATACAAAGCAAGGTTCCTGGCCTACCGTTTTCGGTCTTTCAGGGTACAGCGGTGCCGGTACAGTCCCTTCCAAAGACACAGACGGTCATCCGATTAGTTTACCCAAAGTCACTCCGGAATCTCTTGCGGGAGGTGTTAGACCTTATTCCCTCACGGACCACATCCACGAACGCGAAGCTGCGTACCACCTTTCTAGTTTACGTGATGCTTCGATGAAGATTGCTTTCGTGCCGGCTGTGACTCCTTGGTTTAGCGGGATCATCTCGACGCTTTCGATGCCGTTGAGCGAGAAGCTTAGTGCGAAGGATGTAATCAAGATGTATGAAGAGAAGTATGAGGGTGAGAAATTGGTCAGGATTAAGAAGGAGGTTCCGACGTTGCAGGACATCGAGGGGAACCATTCGTGGATTGTAGGTGGCGTTCAGGTGCACAGTAAAGGTGATAGAGTGGTTGTTGTGGTTCGTTATCTTCCTGCGTGTTTTGGCTGAGACTTCCGACGTACTCATGGAATTCTTTTCGTTTAGGGCGGTTTGGACAACTTGCTTAAAGGTGCCGCAACTCAATGTCTCCAGGTGAGTGTGGCGAGCCTTCTTAGAGTCCTGATGTCTCTTACCTGCCTCTTTACAGAACCTGAACCTCGCTCTCGGGTACGATGAGTTCGCAGGAATCCCTACGGAATAAATCATTCAGAGGGTCGCCCAAAATGAACACTAGTTCAATATCGATTTATCTAATATCATTCTTGTATCGTAATACCCAACTAAAAAACCAAATTTCATTTGAGCCTCCAAGATAAGGATGTTATACATATTATACATGCAGTACATACAAAGCGAAGCAAGAACGTACAATGACGAAACATTACAGCAAGGAGAGCAGAGTAAAAGGAGACAGCAAAACCGAAAGCGTGGCTACAACAAGTATGTATATTACACGGAATGGATTCAGAAACTGCGGGCTGCGGCTGATGAGAAAAGAAGGTTTCATCTCCACCTCCACACCTATAAAAGCTGTGAAGGCAACACGCTGAAAGCATTAAGCGCTGGAATACAGCCCACGAACACTTTCTCCATCTCATCCACCCATTTCAGACCATATAGGTCCTCTGAAATAGCTAGTCTCGACAGATCCCATTCTGGATAATGCCGGAGTTGCATTTCTTCGAAAAACAAAGCCTGTACGGTGGGTACGAGCCCTCATTCAGTTTGCGGATAAATGACTAGACATCGACAGGGAAAGACACTGACTAGCTCTTCAGTACGAGGGAGACCAGAAAGTTCGTGGTGGAGAACGCCCGCGAGCGTAAGTTCCAGATTACGGAGATAGGGGATTCGTGAAGCGAGAAGCTCGACCATTTCAGGGTACAGGTATTGCAATCTCAAAGCAAGGCTCTTGAGCTTGATGTACCTGTCGTTGACCGGATGGACGAACAAATCCAGAATCTGTTCCACCTCTTCATAATTCAAAGCGCGGTCCGTTAGAGTGAGTGACTCTAGCTGAAAGGCCACCCCACGGAGGCAGTTAAGCAATGGCGCCAAGTCTGCCCTTAGTGGCCTCAGCGCCAATTCGACTTTTCGAAGCGTTGGATAGGGAGGTCCTATGCCTGTAATGGTGTGCTGTATCCAGAGCTTGGAGCCCGCATCTGTGGGTCTTGATCGTGAAGCACAGCGAGTACAGCGGAGCTTCAGTTCTTCCAAATGCTCGATATGTTTTTTGATGAACTCTTGAAGGGTGGATGGAGACGAGAGGTGGGCACCATCGTATGGTATAGAAAGGGCAAAAGAACGAAGGCGAGGGAAGTAACCAAGAATATGAAAGAAACGGTGCAGGTCGAGATTTTCGGACGAATGGGTGGAGGAGATTGAGAGGGAGCGAAGGGTTTTATACGAGCTGTGGATAAACACCACAAGTGGATTGAGGTAATCATTGATGCAGGTTGATGAAAGATCTCCTGTATGAAGGTGAAGTTCGAATTCCTCGAGTCGAGGAAGCCTTACCGAAGCAAGGCAGGGCAGTTTGTTGATAGGTACCTCTAGCGAAAGCTTGATTAAGTTATGACCAAGAGTGTCAGTTAGCAAAGGGGCAAGTAAAGCGGTAAAAAGTTCATCGTTATACCGCTGCTGGGCCCAGCTGACACGATATTCTTGAACGTCCTCCAGATTCTTCATAGCTTCCGTGACCAGTCTGATATGCTTCAAAGCTCGCTTCATGACCAGAACATTGGCTTGACGATGTAGATAGTCTGGATCAAACAAGGTGTGCGCACGGTCATGTAATCTGCATATCAATGATTTGGATTTGGTATCTGGAACCAGCCATGGCTGAATGTGAACAGAGCGAACAAGCTTCCACAGCGCGGGCCTTCTACTAAGCAAGGGGCAATAAATGAGAGGACACCATGGAAAAAACTAAACAACTTACGCTAGATTTTTGAGAAGGCGTTTGGTATTCTTGTTGTAAGTGACGATATGGGTGGTTCGATATTGCAGCGATCGAACTACCTCATAGAGAGTACGATTGACGCCACGTAATGAGAGCAAATCTGCCGGAGGAATGTACTCTGCTATATTTGACCAAATTTCAAAGGGCAGCTCCATTGTGGTTCAAGGATTGGAAACAGCGAGAGATTGCGGGCTGCAGCATGGAAAACACGTTTTTCGGCGTCTACGAGAACCGTCAGTCATTATGACTCGACAACCGAGAAGACACGTGCTGGTGCTGACAAGGGCATTCATTTTATGCAGTCTGAAAAGGCATAGTGAGAGAACTTCTAGTACGGGAGCCAAAGCTAGACATACTACTGGCAGCCCAGGTGGTGGTACGAATATGAAAATCGATTGCGGAGGCTGAAGTTTGCGCGTGCCGCGGCGTGCGACTTAGCCGCGTGTCATTCAACCAAATACTTATGACCATCATATTCAATGTTCCGATCTCACAACTTGTCAACTGACAACTCATTCAAGTTCTTAGACAAGTTCTTTGGACTCTGAACAGTAATCATAAACGTCAACTTTGCAATGGTTACTAGCTATAGCATGTCAAGCTATGATATGTACTGGATATCAGTAAGTATTCGTGATTCTAAATGGTAGTGCAGTTCAACTGCTGAACGCTAAATATTAGTCTCGACTTGGAGTAATTGATTCATATATATATCCTGGCAGCACGTCAGTTATATCTTCATGGCCCTAATCGCCTGTTTGGATCCTTGTGCTTCTGCGCTAAGGCATCTAGTTTAGACTGGGCTCAACGCCGCGGGGTGTTAAGAAGGACCCCCTGGGTTCCTAGTAAGGTCACTTCCCTTTGAGATGCCCTGCGCCTTGCACGATCCCGACTTTCAGTCATCTTCTGGAGCTGGGTGCTCAAACTCCTGTTCTCCTCAGAAAGCCTATTTTCCGTTGCCTGCAAACGAGTGATGGTCTCCTTCAGCTGTCGTTCCTCTCGCTTTAAAGCATCCCGGGCCATTTTAGCTTCTCCTGTCTCCGTGCTGAGAGCCCAGTAGGTCTCCTCTAATCCCTGGAGTTGGTTTTCTTGCTTGCTAATTGTTTGACGCAGCTTCGTCTGTTCCACATTAGCATTTCGTAAGCGAGCCTCCGACTCTTCGAGTTCACGAGCCTTCTTGCGGACTTGGTCTTCAAGAGCAAGCTTTGCTCTAGTGGCGCTCGCAAGATCGCGTACCTTTGCTTCACCTTCCGACTTCAAGGCGTTATTCTCGTTGGAAACTCTTTCGAATTGTGCACGTAGAGCGATGAGGTCGTTCTGCGCCTTTTCCTTCCGTGTCTTCTCCATTCGGTTTAACTCTGCACAGCGCTCATGGGCAGCTTGAGAGGCTTCATGTTTCGTCTGCAACTCTTGTCCTCGCTGAATCGCATTGTCAAGCTCCCGCCTCAAACGGAGTCGATCATTCCAAACCTCCGTGAGCTCGCGCTGCTTTCGGTCAGCAGAGTTCTTCATATCACTGACTTCTTGCGACATCCGTTCAATCTGGGACTGCAGATCGGATCGACAGCTGCGCAAGGTCTCCAACTGTCCCTTGACTTCCTCGAACTCTTCGCTCTGTCTCGTCCCCGTAGCCTCTCCCTCATCCCGCTCCGCTACTTATTCTGCCTCTCTACTGTCACGCGCTTCGATGACTGCACCACACGACACGAGCTCTTCCTTGGCCGCATTGAGCTCCCTGCTCTGACACGCCAGAACCTCCTCGAGAGCATCTCGCTCATCTCGCAACGCTACCAATTCTGCCTCTTACTGTCACGAGCTTCGATAAGTTCCGCTTCGAGCTCCTGTATCAACGAGTCTCGCTCATCCCAGATGCTGGTTCCGGAATCTCCACCTCCATGTTCGACTCTCCTGTAGTCTGCAAAGCGCAGAACTCCTCCAGCATGCGCTCCATTCGAAGCTGATGCTCAGACTGCGAAGCTTTCAGTTCTTCAAGACTTTTGTTCCAGTAAACCGTAGGTTTCTTGAGAGCGTCCCGCTCAGCACGTAGGGCTTCCAAATCAACCCCTTGACGGTCCATAACGTTCAAGAGTGAGAAAATCTCGGCTTCGAACTTTTGAGCCTGCAGAGATCTCTCAGCACGTACGTCCTCCAGTTCGGACCTGACTCGTTCCAACTCAAGCTGAAGAGCCTCGCACTCTTTCGACTGGCGCTGGTCCTGGAGCGTACACTCCGCTCTTCTCTCGGCTGGCAAATCCTTCACCAAAGCTTGCAAGTCGTTACCATGCTGGACATCGGAAGGCTGGGCAACAAGTCCCTGAGTCAAAGCGTCCTTCTCAGATGGCTGCCCCTCAACTTCGTCCAATACCTTCAAGATCCAAGCCTCCAATTCGAAAGCAGTTAGCTGAGCAACGTTCGGCGGCGACCCGTTGCGTGATGCACGCAGCTGTCTCTCTAACTTCTGGAACCTTCCTCTCAAGCGCGCCATAGACTCCAGCAGAGCATCCCGCTCACTGCGCACAGCTTCCAGCTCAGCCACCGAGACAATCACTTGACTGTAGTCTTTCCTTTCAATAAGCGCACCAGCAGCCACTTCTGACGAGTCGGGGAGTTCGACGACAAGAGGAATTTCCTCTGACATTTGCGGTTGGTGTGGATCTTGCCCTTCCTCTCTCGAGTGAGCATGAGCATGAGTCTGAAGGGATGTCACGCTTCCAGTGTCTGAGGCTTCATGCTCAGCGTTCGACTTATCAGAGGGGCGAAGACCTAAATAGTCATCGATGTCGACATACTCCAGCGAGATAGAACTCGAAGAGGGAGAGCGAGAAGGTATGTGTTCTGGTTTGGGAAGGCCACGTTCCGAGTCTGAATCAGATGCGCAGTCGTAGGGTGCTCCATCCTCGCTTCCTGAAATAGGCCAGCGCTGTACATCATATTGAGCTTCATCACTGGTGTCTTGCGCCCTCGAGCCCAAGATTCCGTCATGACCCTTCGCAAAGGAGCTCGGAACCACAATGGCTGAGCTGTGAGTGAGGTCGGCGAGGTCTTCCTCAAAGTCCGAGTCGGTGAAGCGTAGCGAGGATTCAGTCAATGGGGAGACAGAATGGTCATCATCAGATAGTTCGTCCAAATCCACAACCTGGGACAAAGACAGTGGCTACATGAAGAGAATGGATGTCAGTGAAAGAGAAAGTGAGAAGATATGAATCTTTTCGCTTACCTCTATCGTTCCAGCTTCTTGCGTGGTTTCTTCCACCAGGAAAGTCTGGCTCGAAGCCGGCGGCGCAGGCTCAACCTGCGAAGGCTCGAGCAACAACGATTCGTTCAAACCACCAGCAGGGTTTTTCACATCACCTTCACGTTCTCCTACAGATTTCTTCATAGTCATTCGCTTCTTTAGAATTGTGGTTAGTAGTGATTAGGATTCTCGAAATTTGAAAAGTTTTGTAGACAAGTGCAGAACGCGTATAGATGGTGTACTCGTGGCAGACAGCAGGCAAGTCAACGAACAAAGCAGGCTTGAGCTTGAGAATATACCACCTACACGTGTTGGTACAAGTCACAGTGAACTGCGCTGAGCTCCAATTAAAGCGCGTCCGAGTTGTTGGGATATGTTTGGTTGTGGTCATGTGATGATTATTCAGCTTCGGTGAACCAGCTTTGGCCGGTTGAGCGTCTTTCCTTCTACTCTTGGGATCAGGTAGGCTACATACTCGTTCATGTCATTTTCCCTGTGGTTCAACTTTCTATTCAACAGTATGCGACTCAAAATTGCATGTATTGAACTATAGTACTGTCAAGAGAGGGTACAGAGAATGTCGGAATTCCCGCAACTCTCTGGTGCCAGAACGTCCCGAGCCTCTCCAGATTCGACTCTCGATGAAGCATTACTAGAATTCTCAGAGCTTTGGATACGCTTTACATGATCATCGGCTGCCTTGCGCTGCGTAACGTGTTCTGAGTCTGAGGGAGCGTTTTGCGGGCGAGCCTTCGAGTCCTCCAGTCTACAGGCGCGATCATTTCTGCGAGCCTCACCTCGAAGGGTCAAACCATCATCTTGCAGAGTAGAACCAGTACGGCATACAGATTTGACTTCCTGCGCCTGTTGTGGCGTTGTCGATTCACCATTCTTGTGGGAGGCTGTTTCGAGTGACAGACGTAAACTGGTGAGTTCCCTTCGCATCTCCTCGTCCCCGCGATTAATGGCATTAAGACAGCTCTCCTGCAACTCTCGAGTCATGGCATCAAGTTTCTGCCTCAAAAAATGCCGGTCATTCCAAACCGTCATCTGCGTCCGTATAAGCACGCGTTGCTGTGTCTTCAGATCACTAGCTTCGCGCGACATTCTCTGGAGCTGCGACTGCAGGTCTGCATTAGACTCGCGCAGCGCCAACAATTCCGTCTCCTTATCATGCAAAGATTTCATCATAAGGTCCATCCCCATCTCGTTCCCACCTCCAGTTTTCCCCAATTCGAGCTGCATTGCCTCGTTGGCAGCCTGCATAGCGCCCAGCTCTCGTAACATCTTCTCGAAGCGCTCCTGGGAAGCTTGTATCTCGGGTAATTTTTCCAGTTGCTCCCTGGCTGCGTCAAGCTCCTTATCTTGACGCGCTAAAGTTACCTTGAGAGCATCTCGCTCAGCTTTCAATGCAACTACTTCGGCTTCCTTCATATTACGAACTTCAATGAGCTGAGCTTCGAGTTCTTGCACTACGATCTGCCGCCCATCCTGAGACTTCTCTTCCTCGATCGTCTTCTTTCTCTCCTTGAGAGCATCTATCTCGGAGCGCAAAACCATCAGTTCTGCTTCTTTGGCTGCCATGAGCTCACTGTTCTGGCGTGCCAGATCTTCGATTTGCAGATCTGCTTGACACTTGCGAAGTGTCTCTAGCTCTGCCTTGACCGTCTCAAACTCTGTCATCTGCCTCGTCATCGAATTCCTCAGAGCATCCAGTTCCTCTCGCAAAGCCATCACTTCGACCGTTTTACCGTCCAACTTTTCTACGAGCTTCGACCTATCATCCTCGCAAGTTGCCAGTTTGAGCTCTTTTACTTCGATGACAGTCTTCAGCTCATCATTCCCTCGCGACATTTCTTCAAGTCGCGCCTGCTGAGTGACCTGTCTAGCGTGAGACCGTTCGAGTTCTTTCATGACTGCGTCCAGCTCTCTACCCTGACGTGCCAGATCGAGAGCATTTTGCTGTGCCTGAACCGTCGCCATTTTCTGATGTGGAACCTTGGCGAGCTCTTCTTCGAGCTCCCCTGTCCCTTTGGATCGTTCATCCCCCGTTGATGCTTTTCCCATGTCACCAGAACTCTGGAAACATAGTTCGCTCAAGATCCCCACCATTTGCTTATGCTCAGCCTGCGAGGCGTCCAGATGCGCTTTCAGCCTTCCTCCAAGTTTTCTGTTTCGGGCAACCGTAGCTTTGCTGAGAATGTCTCGCTCAGTGTGTAGAGCTGTCAACTCGGCGGCTTGACTACTTATTACTCTTGCAAGCGAGAGGACGTCTGCTTCGAGTTTCTGAACCTGAAGAGATTCCACACTCGACACGCTTTGAAGCTCCGTCCTGACACGATCCAACTCGCGGCGGAACGATGTAGAAGCATACTCCCTCTCGAAAGAGTCATCTGTGTCCGATCGAGGAACTGGTGATTCCATTACAAAAGTTCCTTCAGCTCGCGAATCCATCTTTGCGGGTTCAGTATCCTGGACACAAAAACAACCTTCCCCGTCCTCCGTCTGTGTACCACCTTCAACTTTCTCATCTCCACCCAACGTTTGTTGGTACTCGTCGTCCCCGTTCACATCAGAAACTGAATCTTGAGCGAGCGAGCTCGCAGCGTCGAGAAAATCCGACTTGGTCAGTGAGAACAGAAAAGTTGTATCGTAAGATGGCTTGTCCGAGCTATTAGGCGAAGATGACAGAACCTATAGTAAAAAGGTAAGTAATACTCAATTGAAGGCGGCTGAAATGTTCGCGTACTCCTTTTGTGTTAATCGTCTGCTCAACACCTTCCTTCATAGATATTTCATTGTACTTTCGAGTCTCGAGCCACTTGAAGAAGTCGCGCAAAACGCTGACGGTGTCTGAGTCCTTTGTGCAACTCGCTGATCCTTGGTGTGAATTATGTGACATAGTTGCTGTTGGCTTCTGAGGTCAGCGACTGATGATGGCGGAAGATACGTGAGCTTCAGGGAGCTTCAGGTATAAGAGTCGACGATGGAAATTGTATAGAACTAAGTACCAGTTTTGCCACTGGGCCCATTATGAATTCCGACATTGAATAAAGCGCGTTTATGGAAGTTGTTGGGATCTATTTGGCTTCAGGTCACATGCACTTTGCGTGACAATAGTATTAGGTAAGTTTAATTATACTTCGGAAGGACAGCTTTGACTGGATAGATCATCATTCAAAGTCTTAGGCTACACAATATCAGTCTCGCTCGTTGCTTCTTGTCATGGGAAATATTGAGATCGCTCATCTCATCCGACATCCTTTCGAGTTGGGACATCAAATCTGATTACAGTCCACGTAGTGCCTCCTCACAAGTGCTGGCACGCCGTCGACTCCTTGAGAGCATCTCGGCGCGCACGTCATGAGCTCGTCCTCCTTATTCAAACGCACAGAAGGAATGAAATAATAATATGCAAAAACTCGTCTGCAAACGCTCCCTCAGACTCAGAACAGATTACTACGCAGCCCACCTCTAAGTAACTGGTGAAGCAAGACGACAAGCCAATCCTTGAGCTAACTCAGGCTGGTGACATCACACGTTTGTGGCTCATCGAGCATAGATATACGAATGTCCAATGCCCATGAAGATTTTAGTGTTATTTGAACAAACACAATTACATAAATTCCAAAAAACAGGCTGAGATGCATATTAATTATATTCGTACGGGGTTCCCATCCATGCCCTGTCACGTAAGGATCATTTGCTTCATGCCATCCAACCATACCCAAGTACTAAGTTCACCTCGCCGAGTTGACATCGTTCCAAGCAGATAGCGCAAGCTCGCAGAGTGCCGTTGTGAGGGGATCATCAGGGTTGTCTGAGAACACGTCCACTGCACCATCTATGTCAGGCTTTATAATCTCAATGCCAGGGCCCCCCCGGCGACGTGTCACCTTATACATGCTGACTTTGTGAGTATTGGCTGAGATGAGGAAGCCCTGATCGGCTCCGCGCATTGGTTTCGCGATATGCACGCGGGGGTACCTTGCTAATCGACTCATGTACTTTTCCATCTGATCTTCTGCACTATCATTCATGAAGCGTTTGATTTCGATCAGCCCAAGTACGACGTATCGCCTATCTTTGGAGCCCATTGGTTGCGGGACGACCTTAATAACCAGAAAATCTGGATAAAGAAGATCCGCCTCAGAGCCAGCTGTAAAACCATAAATCAGTGTTTGTGAAGAACAAGAAAAGACAGAGCTCACGCAATGTTCTGGACTCGTGATGACCACCATGTGGGCCTAGAGAAGTATTGCCTGCAGCAGCGTCGATCTCATCCTGGTCTAGCAGCCTCCGGAGTAGAGCTTGTGGTGCGACCATAAAGTTCCGCTCTCTCGGAAATATGGCACTGAAGTACGCATTGAAAAGTCCGTACCATTCATTCTCAAAATGAAGATCGGACAACATGGCACGTCGCAATTCGTGGATGACCCATGGGTCGATGCGGTTGCGAAGCTCGTCGACTGTGGGCTTCGGACGTTGCACTGGTGGCCAGGGCGGAAGGGGAATATTACGGTCGTTGAGTCGGAACGGCCTTTGTGTAGCCATTAGAGATGTTAATCCGGGGAGAAAGTGCTTCTTCAAACGAACCACATCTAACCCTTTATATAGCAAACACGTACTAGTAACAGAAAACACAGGTATTCGGAAGGTCACGCTGTCGGTGCGTAGTCACTGCTATCGTTTGTCACCCCATCTCCCAAGGTGGAAGTTTTTGTTCTGTGTGTGAAATACTATAAGAATAGAATGTGAACTCATATTCTTTTTGTTCGGCTACAATTCAGCTAGGATTCGCGGAGTGTCATTCTTGGTACACTCGCGATATGTCGTGCTGATACTATGCCAAATTAACGAATCCTTTTGTTTATCGGCTCTCCGATATCGCGAGGGAACCTGATGGTAGTGGTGCCTCGTGTTTCTCTGTGGGTCCTCTGTGGGTCCATCTGGTGGCGGACTCAGGCTGTAGTGGTGGCGGATTTTCAGGAGCTGTTGTCAGCTGTTGTCACGTCTCGGATGTCGCAATCTGGTATCACGTGGATAGCTGGTTTAAAAGCAGCCAGTGGCTACGGATGCCTTGCAATTGAACCCTCACTTCCCTCCCACATCTGAACACCTTATAACTTTACCGCACCATTATCAATATGTCGGATAAAATTGTATACGACCTAGTTCTCGGTCGTGGCATACCTCGCGAGACTCAGCAGACCTTTCACCAACTCTGTGGTGGCTTTGTCCTAGACTTCGACACCGTCATGAAATTAGGCTCACGCTTGACTGGAGAGGAATGTGATCCTACTGATGACGTCGATGTAGCGTTTGCGAAAAGGAATTTACAAGAGGAGCTCGAGAGGCACAGACTGCAGCTGTGGCGATTCGGCAACCACCATAACTGGAAGAAATACGGTCTCCTTGTTCTCACTCAATTCAAATACAGCAAGGAACCGCTTGATCCTATGAACTTGCCGCAGTTTGAGCGTGGTGAGAACGAAAAAGTAGCGGAAGAGTTTTTGAGAAAGCATGGTCTGTTTTTATTTCAGTATTTCCACTACCATTGACTGAATTAGTTTCTTGTAGGGGCTGAGAATCTCGACTTTAGGACCGTGTTTCGCTCAGGCTAGTGATATACAAACATATCGTATATCCGTCTTACTTGTCGCGGTTTCATTGATTTTATGTTGCTGTTCTGTAACAATGCATTTCTCTCCCGACCTGTTTTCATGCTATGTCATTGCTATCGTGTGGCTTACGTGTTTTGAACCTTTCATTGGCAATTCGTCCAATTGTAACTACCCAGTTTTTCCGGTCTCTCCTTGTTGTGTATACCGTTCTTGAATACCGTTCTATTTCTATCTCTTCTCGCCCTCTAACAATCAATGACTTTGTTAGAGTTTAGGCTGTATTCTGATTGCTGATATTAGTGTGCCGAAACATCGTATGTATAGCATTCCCCCAGAGCCTTCGGTAAGACCGCATGAATTAGGTGAGACAGCTTTGACCAGATGGAGCGCCAGCCCCACGCAAGCCTCAGGAGCTTGTACAGTGTTAAAAGAGCAGAATATTTTTCTATGGATACATACATACATCGTACAAGCTGCATACTTTTACATATAGTCTATCTGTATGTGGATTGCTACATTTACAATCAGCTATTCAACACCCAGAAACATGCCCTTGGATTCAAGCCCAAACCCAATGCTATGAGGCGTAGTTTCCTCTACTGGGTACATCGCTCCACGTGCTGGGTATACAGGCGTCTGCATGCGACTCTCCAATGGAAAGCCCAAACTCAATCGCGATGGAATAGGGAGAGTACGAGTATCAGAATCCCGGAGAGCCGCTGCGGAAAAGTTCCAAGAAGCCCTTCTCGTGGAAGCAGGTGCTTGTACATGGGATTCCAAGGGCTTTGACTCGCCGCTACTCCCCAGGCGTGCCCCGGCGGGCCTAAGTTCGGACTCGCCACCAGCTGCGGTAGAAGAAGCGTTGCGAGTCTCTTCGAGCTGTCGAATACGGTTTGCTTGATCCTCGATTATCTTCCGTTGCTCAGTCTGTTCCGAGAGAGCAATCTGCAAACGACTCGTCAATTCCTCGATTTCACGATCTTTCTGACGAATGTCTCCTTGAAGAGTAAGTTCAGAAAGCGTAAGTCGTGTGATCTCCACCTGCTTCGCACATTCCGACTCCATCAACCTGTTGTTCTCCCCGGAGGCCCTCTCTAGCTCCACGCGTAACGTGGTAAGCTGGTTAAGCGTCCTTTCACGTTCTTTCTTCTCCCTACGGCTAAAATTCTCCAAGGCTTCGCGGTTGTAACGATCTTTCTCTTGAGCTGTCTGTAACTCCTGAGTTACAGCCTCAAGCTCACGCCTGAAAGAGAGTCGATCATCCCAAACCTCCCTAAGCTCTCGTTGTTTCTTGTCGTAAGAAACTTTGAGATCGTTCATCTCGCGCGACATCTTTTCGAGTTGGGATTGCAGATCTGATCGAATTCGACGTAAGGTCTCTAGCTCTTCGAAGTGCTGACCCGCCGTCGACTCCTTGAGAGTATCTAGCTCGGCACGCAACGTCATGAGCTCGTCCTCCTTTTCATTTAAAGTCTCCTGAAGACTATCTCGCTGAGCCTTCAATGACGCCATCTCAGCTTGTTCGCTATCGTGAACTTTGGCGAGCGCCTGCTTCATTGCGCTCTGATTCTTTTGGAGACCGTCAAAAACGGCTTCGAGCGCCCTAAGATCATCCTCTGTATCATCGGAGTCAGAGTCCTCAAAGTCGAGCACCTGCGAGTCCCGCTCATCCCGAGACACCGTCTCTTTGATCTCCTGCACCTGAGAGTTGCCCGTCCTCTTCAAAGAACAAATCTCCTCCATCATCTCCTCCATTCTAGCCTGATGCTTCGACTGCGAATCACGCGAGGCAACAAGGTGACTTTCGAGAGTTTGATTCCAATTCACCATAGATTCCTTCAAAGTGTCCCGCTCGGTACGTAGAGCGGCTAGTTCAGCTTCTTGACCGCTGATGACCCTCGCAAGTGAGAGAATGTCCGATTCGAGTTTCTGTACCTGAAGAGATCTCGTTGTAGACATATTATGGAGTTCAGTCTTGACGCGTTCGAGCTCGTAACGAAGGGCCTCGTGAGGAGAAGCACGATCCTTCGACTCGGACTCGTTCGCAGTCAGGGCTTCTCTGATCTCAGATACGAGTTCTTCAGGTTCTGAAGTCATCGACGCGGCGACGATACTTGGGGACTGGGAGGGAGAAGTCACAGGAGAAGAATCCGAGTGAGCATCGAGATCTGATTCTGGGAACACATCTCCGCATTCTGAACAAGCAGGAGAAGAATCCACGTCGAATTCTGAGGCGGGTAGACACTCCGAGTCAGGCCTTGGGCTGTAGGCGGTCAACCAGTCATGTACTTGTCGCCGATCCTCGTAATCGTCAGACTCTTCGGCACGCTTCGCAGAACTCAGGTTCAAGTCCGTTGTGGACTCTAGGTTGAGGAAACTTGTTTCATTCAATAAGTTACTAGTCGAAGCAGGCAGGAGCTACATGAAAACAACACTGATTAGAGTGTTGGGATGAAAGAAGAGTGGAGACCAACGTACTTCTGAGAGGTGCATGATGCTTTTCTCTTGAGGACTCGGAGTCTCGGGCACAGTATCCATCTGTGAAGATTCGTGCAAGTGGCTCTTGGTACTACCTCTTGCGTCGACCTCACGGCCTTTCTTTGAAGTCGTTGTCATAGGAGTTTATCTTCCAGTGTATAGGTGGATTGAGAGTTGCCACGCAGCAGAGTTGATAGTCAGAAGAAGCACTGTGCCACTGCCCATTGAGTCCGATCTCGATATAAAAGAGCGCGTTCGAGTTGTTGGAAAATATTTGGCTCCAGAGTCACATGAAAATCGCGTGACAGTGTGGCGTACCAGGAGGTAAGTCAGCTTTGACCAGAGGTAGAGACAAATGGCGACTATGATAGCGCTTCAGGTGGGTTCGAGTACTGTGCGGACGATGAGCTCGTTGAATAGATGCAAATAATTAGCAAAACTTACGAAAAATAGACGTCGAGCTTGTACGATGCCCACTTGAAAACTTGAAGCTATGTCTGTCATTGTCATTTGCCTGAAAAGAACCTTTACATACAAAGAGAATTCCCGTCGTCGATCCGGGACTCGGAGGTACATACGGGGTGAACACAGCCTTGAGCTCCAGAAAGGAATCGTGGAAGATTGAGGCAACTGCCGAAATCGCTCGAAAAAATATACCGACCATGACGAAACGAAAAAGTCAATTCCCTCTCGTTCTTTTCGTTCTTCCGTCCATGGTGCTTGCATGGCGCCGTGCTCGTCGTTCCTCACACCGACTCGCCTCAAGGAGTGAAAAAAACAAAAGAAAAAAATTGGTCACCTAACATTGCCAAATAGAATAATGAGCGCCATCAAAGTTCAGTTCATCTTCACCATCATCCTGTATAAGTATACCCTGGAATGGATGGTCGATATCCTCAGTCTGGTCAGAATCAGATAGACGAGCCTTCAGTTCCTGGTACATTTCCCAATGAAGCTCCCAGTTTACGAGAGAGAGCAGTCAAATCGGTGTGTTGCCTTTGCCGCGCGTCTAGGATGTTGACCAACCGTCTTTTGTCTCTAGGTTCCTGAACCCGCGACGACTATACCTACAGATGCAGAATTCTTCTTGACAGATCCTTCAGGTTCTCTCAAGCCAAACCCGGCGTTCTTGAAGGATCATTTCTTTCGTGAAGGTCGACTTTCAGAGGAGCATGCTATGTTCATTCTGGATAATGCTACAGCCATGCTAACAAAGGAGAAAAATCTCGTGGATGTAAAAAGCCCTGTTACTAGTAAGCTTTGTGCCCTATCTTCATTCCGGCATTCGCTGATCGATCCGTAGTATGTGGAGATATACATGGCCAATACGTACGTCTTCAACGGTATCTCGTGATGTTCCGACAGCTTATTGACTCTTTGTTCAGTATGATCTGATGAAGTTATTTGAAGTGGGTGGTTCGCTAAATGATAATTGCTATCTATTCCTCGGAGATTACGTCGATCGAGGCTGTTTTGGAATCGAGGTGCGTGCTCATATCCCTCTGATAAAGATAATTTATTCATTTGTCGTTCCCCAGTGTTTGTTGTATCTGTATACTCTCAAGTTGTGCTATCCTACCAAGTTTGTATTACTTCGCGGAAACCACGAATGCCGCCACCTCACTGAATACTTTACTTTCAAGCGCGAATGTCAGCTCCCTTTTTTCGCTATGATGACGAGTCGCGCGCTTATCCACCGGAACATCATTTTGTAGGTTTACACAAGTACTCTGCGCGAATATACGAAGCATGTCTTCATTCCTTTTGCGCCCTCCCCGTCGCTGCCCTCGTCGACAATAAATTCTTCTGTGTTCACGGAGGCATCTCCCCCGAGCTCCATACCCTAGACGATATCGTCAAGGTGAGTCATCGCAACTCAACCACCAGTTAAACACTAACCCAACCAACCCTTCGCTCCTTCATGAACAGCTGGACCGTTTCCAAGAACCCGGCTCACATGGCCTCCTGTGCGACCTCCTCTGGGCCGACCCCATATCTACCTTTGGCAACGAGCACGAATCATCCATGGGCCCACCTCCAGGATCGACATTCCTCCACAACCAAACCCGTGGTTGCTCCTATTTCTTCACCTACGACGCCGCAGTCCAATTCCTCGAACGTACCCGCCTCCTCGGAATCATCCGCGGGCATGAAGCTCAGGATGCTGGGTACACCATGTATCGCAAGACGCCTACGAAAAAGTTTCCTTCGGTTATCACTATTTTCAGTGCACCGAATTACCTCGATGTGTATCGTAATCGGGGAGCAGTGATTAAATATGCGAATAAGAATATTACGATTAGGCAGTATAATGCTAGTCCTCATCCGTATTGGCTGCCGAATTTTATGGATGCGTTTACGTGGAGTTTACCTTTTGTTGGAGCGAAGAGTGGGTTTTTGGTTTTTCTTTTCCAACTGTTACGAGAGAAAGCTGACGTTTTCTTTCTTTCTTTTCTTATAGTTACGGAGATGCTACTGGCGATATTGAGTATCTGCAGCGAGGAAGAGCTGACCGAGTCTGATTCGAGCGATGAGGACGACACGCGGACACTGGCTGATGCTGCCATGTCTCCGCAGGATTACCAGATGCGGAGACAACAGATCAAGAATAAGATTATGGCTGTTGGTAGAATGCAGAGGGTCTTCCAGCTTCTCAGGTCAGTCCCAAATACATTGCTTTCATCTTCGCCATATTGACTCTTTTTTTGTTTGTGAAATACAGAGAGGAATCTGAAGCTGCTTCTGAGCTTATGGCGACGGGTGAAGGCACAATTGCAGGAACGCGTATCGGGCCTGACGCGCTTGGTGTACAAGGAGCGCAGATTAGCAGGAACATTCGTTCATTCGACGATGCGTGCGTATTTTTTAATCCTCGTCCAATACCCCTTCCCTCTAACACAAACCTTTCTTTTTCCTTTCCCCCTCTTCCCTCTAGTCGTCGTTCGGATCTCATGAACGAACGTCTACCAACATACAACCCCGAACCAAGTTCATCCCCAACAGCGATGTTCCCTCCGCCAAGTATGCGTATGCCCTTACGTCGGGGGAGCGGAACAGATGGGGATGGTGTGCTCAATATGGAGTTGCTTATTAAGAAGACGTTGGAGGAGGATGGGGATGAGAGTGGTATTGTGGAGAAGTTGGCTGATAGGATTGCTAGAGGGAGGAGAGTTACGGGGAGACCGCAGGCTTTGAAGAGGCATGAGACTACGTAGTGGTTGCTCTGAGCTCGGTGTTGGTGTACCTTTTGACTGTTGGAGTTTTTTCTTGTTTTTGTTTTTTTGAATATATACCTGCGCATGGATGGATCTATGGATGTTGTGTAATGAACTCTCTCGCTATCACTTGCTAGTCTATCTGAGCGATCTGTGCGCTGGACTCTTTGAGACGAAAAGCGTGTTGGATATCATCGTAATATACATATGCGTTATACAAGGGGCTATCAACTACACTTCAAACAAAAGAATCAGAAACAGGAGTGAGGGTATAGGTGGATCATAGAACGCTCACATTCTTGATAATCTGCAGCCAAAATCCTACATCACACAAACCATCCATCATATCAGCCACGGACAAAAAGAAATGAAGTGAGAAGCACTCACAACTCCAAAACAAGTTCAGGTGGTATCCGTTCCATCATTTCATTAACCGGAATTTCTTCCTTAGGTCCAACAGTCGAATAGTGAGCTTTAAAGCACATATATTCCAACATCTTTTGTACGATCAACCCCCTGGCGAAACCAGTGGAACGATAAGCCTATGCTCCAGCACTTCACTTCACTTCACGAAGAAGCTTGGGTGAACATACCTATGTTCTCCTGCGGTATAACTGTTCGTTTCTGCTTCTGAAAATCCACCTGTTTGGATTCGGATTCGGATTTAGCTCAGGTCAACGACAAGGACGAGATATCCACGACTCACTTGACGTGTCTAAAGAGCTCTTTATCGTAGGACTCATATTCGCCACCTTCCTTTTAACTAGAAAGGAGTAACCGTCGTTGCTTGAGATGCGAACCCAGTCTTCGGGGTTGGCTGCGCCAGGGGGATTCCTGTGGGTGTGAAATGAGGATTATGGATCATCAGCGTAGACGGAATAGGTTGACGTGCATTTGAGTGTCTTCGGCCATTGTTGGGTGTAGAGAGTGAAGGGAGCGGAAGGGTGGCGTCACGGTGCAGCTTAGAATTTCGTGTGACTCATCATCGACATCGCGTGAATTTCGACCCGCGTCGCGTCGTCGCGCTGATTTTGAATACAATACTAAGGTAGCGTGTTATTATGTTACTAGCAATACACTGCGTACAACAATTCATATCTACATCAATGATACCTAGTCCGATTCAAACAATGCTTATATCTCTCCTCCAAGGGATACAATATCACCAATCAGGCTCGCAACCTGGACCTCTGCCACACCGGCGTAACAGCCTGCGAGACAGTATTACCAGCAACCTCTAAGGTCTTCCTGAGTTCCTCATCCATGACAGTATTGAGGAGATTACGTGCCCGCCATCGATCAGGATGAAACGACCGATGGACCCTCTCCACTAAAGCCTTATACTGATCAAACTCCATAAGCGTCAGTATCACCTCGAAAAACGCTTCGACTGTACGCCACGAGACGTCCTTTATATCGAACGTATAAGGATGCCCTAATTCAGGCCAAGGGACATTCTCCACCGTCAAAGGCTGGTGAATAGAAAACCTGATAGATTCGAATTCATCGACCATAAGTTCGAAACGGGCGAGGGCTTTGGAGGATGTCCAAAGAGAACCAAGAAGTTGGAAATTAGTCTGAGAGAATCCGAGGAATTTGCGATCGCGTTCTTGACAGCGGATTATTTCGGCTTTGGTAGCTGCCTCCCACGTCTGCTCCTCCTGCAACTTCTCCGATTTCTCTTTCTGCTCCTTCACCTCTCGCTCCCTCTCAGCCTTCTCTCGAGCCTTCCGTTCCTCCTCTTCTCTCTTTCGTTCGTTTTCCTCTCGAAGAGCTTGCTCCGCCCTCCTCCTAGCCTTCTCAAACATACGCCTCTTAGCCTCCTCTCGGTCCTCTTGAGCTCGTGCGTCTTTCGCCAGCTCAAGTTCCGCTGCCAAGGTCCTACAACGGAATTCGGATTTCTCTAGACGTCCAGTTAGGCCTTTAACCTGGTATTGTAAAACGGAGATAATGCGACGGGATTCGTTTTCGGAAGCGGCCAAACGTTCGTTGAGGAATATAACCTTATCCTCAAAAAGACGAGAGGTGATGTCAGAGTGGACGATGCGATCCTTTAAAACGCGGATTTCCTCTTCTAATTTCCTGGTGTAGGAAGCGGAGGACTCCAGGTGTGWCTCTGCTTTGCTTCGAGCACTCTCGCTGTTGAGGAGGAGTCTAGATTTCTCTTCCAGTTCTTCGGATTTGCGGTCTAAAGTAGACTGAAGCTTGTCCCCACGAGCCTCGCTATCCTCCAGCTGTACGCGTAATCGTTCGTTCTCCACGCGAAGCCTGAGTGTTTCCTCCGCATCGAACGCGTCGTGATCACGAAACTCTGCATCCAAATGATCCTGTGCATTACCTCGGACACTCACGTTCTCGCTGAGTCCAGTGTCCTCCTCAAGTTCTTCGGGGACACAGTCCAAGGGAGGTCTCTCCTGGTCTTTGTCCTCCTCAAGCTCTTCGGAGACATAGTCCAATGGAGGTTCCTCCTGGTCTTTGTCCTCCTCAAGTTCTGCGGAGACACAGTCCAATGCAGATTCCTCCTGGTCTTTGTCCTCCCCCGAGAGTTCTTCGGAGACACAGTCCGATGCGGATGAATCCTCCTGGTCCCTCGGTGTAAGCGCTCCCCGAAGTTTAAGACGATGTAGCAGCATCACACTAACGGTTTGGGCGCGCAGAGTGACTAGTTGCGTTGCAAGAGATAGCTCGCGGTCACGTAGTGCTCTGACTTCGCTGCGTAAACGATCAGCTTCAGATGTGCAGCTGTGACACGGGTGACGAGGGAGATGGTCTAAAATGCTTGAAATGACTGTGTGGTCATGATCTGGGGAGGGTTCAGAGCTCGCCTCGAGCATCGTGGAGGACGTGTGAGCAGTGGGGTCCATGGAGGATGATCCCGTCGTTTACTCGGGCAAAGGGGTCGTGATAGGATTCCTCGCTTAGAAGAATCGAATAGAATATATACCTAGAATTTGACCACAAGTGGCTTGCATTTTGAATGAGTCCGAGTCCACAGCTGTCCAAAGCCCACAATGGTAAGGCCACTCACGTTGATGCACAGGGCTATTTGTGTGCAGGGTCCCGTTCATATTTTGTATTCAATGAGAATCTAATCGACATCAAGTCTTGCTGAAGTCTTTGAAGGTCCTTGACCGTCTCGCTGAGTCTGAGTCCTCACTTCATTTGTGTACAGGGTGGGTGGCGTTCATGCTCTTCAATTCGCATATTCAACGAAAATCTAGTGCCGGCCAGAGCAGCGCGGAGCAGGTAAGTTGAGGTAAGTAGAAAACAGATGCTCAGCGTTGAACGTGGCGGTTGAGAAAGGCGCCTTTTTCAGGTACTGTCACTGTCAGAACAAATAAATAACCACACTGCCCTTCAGCTTCAGCCCAGTCTCCGCCGCCACAACCACCTTCCAGCCATACAGGCTCTCCAACTGACTTTCTCAAAGACGTAGTCGGAAAGCGCGTTATCGTCAGACTCAATTCCGGTGTGGATTATCGAAGTAAATTCCCAAAAGGATTCACTTTTTGAGTGTGCGTTGATCAACTTGAGATTCTCCAAGGTATGTTATATTGTCATGCTTGGATGGATATATCAATAATATCGCACTGGAACAGACGGAAGAACATGTTAATGGGAATGTTCATAAGAGGGAATAATGGTACGACTTTCTTGAGTTGTATCTCTGATGTGATGTTCGTTTCGATTGATTCTCTCGTCTCTTACTCCAGTGCTTCATATATCAGCTGTGGAATCTCTGTAATTGTATGATGCTGCTAGATCACTGTGCGATGATATTTTGCTGTTGTTTTCTTGTTCGGCGCTAGAGCGGACTGCCCGGACAAAGTGATCGAGAAACCCCTCCACCTGCTGTAGCGAGGCTATATGGCTCAGCCTTGCTACTGATCCTTGAACTACATGTAACGACAACAGAGAGAACAGAATCTGGAAACTTCGCCTTGAAGTGCATTCGTCATATATTATTAGATTTGACGGCAAGCTGATCAAGTGGACGGGCTGGAGTGACTGCTACGACTGGCTCACGGTCATGAAGCCCTGCGCCACGAACTTCGAAGTAGGATTTCATCGAAGGTCAAGACAGATATCTGATGTTTTCGTCTAGGCAGCGTAGCCCTGTTCCCTCTTTGGTCCCAAGCCCTCTGTTCTGGCGAAGCCCCACGTGGATGGAAGGAAGGAAGGAAGGAGGTTTATTACGGCACGGTCCCTAGACAGAAACGTCGTTCCCGGGGCAGAACGATGTGGCATGAGTCCAATGCCCCGGACCCGTTGGATGGACGTACTTGTGCTGTTTACGCGAACAACTTGGTGATGATGCATCGATGATGGGTGACCTTCCCAAGTACTTGGGGCCAAGATGGGATGCCGATCGAGATGTAAAATTCAGAGAACAAGATTTCGAAATTTCGCCTTGAACTTCACTTTGGGGCTTGCTTGGTCTCCTGCCGGTAGTATGAACGGTCTACCGACTATATTGGACTTGATGACAAGCTGATCAAGTTGACGGGCTGGAGTCATCACTACGATCGGCGTGCACCTATGAAGCCATTTGCTGTGAACTTCAAAGTAAGATTTCATCGAAAATCGTGACAGATATCTGATATTTCTGTCTAGGCAGTGTAGCCCTGTTCCCTCTTTGGTCCTAGGCCGTCTGTTCTGGCGAAGCCCCGTGTAGATGGACGTACTTGTGCTATACTACTTACATGAACAACTTGGTGGTGGATTCATCATCGGTGACCTTCACAAGTACCCGGAGCAAAGATGGGATGCCGATCATGATGTAAAATTCAGGATGCTTAAAAGATAGCATCCATGCTCTATATCCCTTTGCCTTCCCTTCCTTTCCACTACCACCTTTTATCACTGTTCCTCTATCAAGTTCTCTTGACACTATGGCTTCACTCTCCCTGACAAATGAAATCACAAAAATTGCTTCCGACTTGCAGTTGGTCTCGGTAATTAGACCTTCTCCTTTCCATATACTTTCTTCTCCTGATTCATCATTTGCGTGCTGTTCAGTACGTCCAAGGTATACGAAAGAATCCCTTTTACATCAACTTCATACTTATGAGAAATTGCTTCCAGTGGCTAGCTATGCGGTKTTGGTGTATGACTACCTCTTGACCGTTGGGACGGAAGCCCAATATATCTGGCCGATGCATTGGAATATACTTAAAGTGGTAATCCTGCTACAACGTTACATACCGTTTGTAGATATGACGATATACGTCCTCGTTCGTGAGTGGTGGGCTTATGATTGTTTTCAATTACGGATCTCTGAAGTGTGTTGATTATGTGTAGTGCAATTTTCCACAGGAATGAGCTTTCAAATGTGCCGCACATACTTTCTGGTTGGTGTATGTAAGTGTCGCAAAGAATGAAATGCATCATTACTCATTTTTCCGACTTCATAGGGATGTTATCCGCAGGCATTGGCCTATCAGAAAGTATGTAGACCGAATCGGGTTTTCTGTCCACATAATCCTGACTAGCATCATCCCACAGTCGTTTTGACCACCCGCGCATGGGCTGTCTGGAATCGCAACAAGTTTCTCTCCTTTTTCCTGCCATTGTTTTTTGTTGCATGCTGGATTCTTGGCTTCATCTTTCTATACACGGTACTTAAGGATGTCACATGTACGATTTTATTGGAATCGTCAGGTTTGGAGAGCTAATTAGAATCTAGTCGGTGAAGCGCCATACCCTACACGCATGTGTTTTGCCACAGGCGGGAGTCCAAAGGACATGTCTTTATCTTTGTCGTTGTTGACATTGTACGAAGGGGGTCTTCTTCTTCTTATGTCTGTATCTGGCTTCAAAACATGTAAGTGTGCCCGAGCCTTTATGCTTACGAATGCACAGCATTCATAAATACCATATACAAACAGATCGGAGGGGAGGAAGGTCCAATCTCGTTAAAGTGGTTCATCGAGATGGTGAGCAATACACTCATACTCTCCTTGGGTTGCCTTTTAAGACTGACGGACGTAGGGATTTTGTACTATCTCTACCTATTTGGCGAGTACACCATTTTGCTATTGAGTATAGATGATCCTGAGAGTTATACCTTGTCCACAGTCCTTTCCTTAACTAACATCCTCATCAACCTCATGCTTCCTGTGAGCAATGTTCAATGCCTTTCGGAATTTTCTTTTGCTTGATCACTGATGTGATATGTACAGGAAATTTTATCTGATCTATTGACCCCGTACGTATTGCATTGGCCCGCTGATACGTATCTCCCAGAGCAACTGATATACTTTCCTTCCTGGCAGCCTCGAATGCGTTATGTACTCGATACTCACCACCCGTGCTGTACTACATATCCACGCAGAAGCTCAGAAGACTGGAACGATGCACCAGAGTGAGAGTGTCTGGTGTTAGATTACACAATATGGTGGCTAGTTCCTGGGGCGCGAGGTCTTAAGACAAGTTTTGGGCCTTTCGCAGATTGAATTCAAGCCCATCACCGAGCGTTTCAGCACCGGAGTTACATATTCAAGTGATTGAAACATCGTAATCTGGCCACTTATTATAGATAAATATACAGTTTTACAGTCCAATCGGTCTGCTACCTCGATAAAGATTGACTGCAGCCTGCAAGGTCTTGCTTCAGTGGATCCGACGACCGTCACCGTCGACGTGCAACACTGTTGAAGAGGTGATGCCTACAGCCTACTTTACTTTTATGCACGATGGATTGAGGTTAACGATAGATGAATATTTGCATGGTGAGTGATTGGTGATATACATTTACTACGGCGGTTACTTGACTCATATAACACTCGTGTCTATCGTACATAGATCCCAGTGGAATACCCATTCCTACACTCCACTTGCGATCTACTTCTTTCCCAAGGTCCCCATCCCACTCACCTTTGTCATCGTCTAAGTCTTAGCCGCAACCGGACTGGTATTACTTCGGACTGATCGCTGACTCGATGAGTCATACCAATATTGCGCGTGAATATGAACGCGTGACGACTCGCGCCACCATCCCGTCGCGTCGCGTCGTCGCACTCAATTTTGGATACAATGCTAAAGAGTTGGGTTTTCATCGAACGTAACGTGTTAAAATGTTACAGAAATACACTGCGTACAACAATTCATATCTATATCAACGATAGTATACCCCTCCTCCAAGCGACACAATATCATCAATCAAGCTCGCGACCTGAACCTCTGCCACACAGCCTGAGAGACAGTATTACCAGCCGCCTCTAAGGTCTTCCTAAGCTCCTCGTCAATGACAGTATGAACTTGAAGGAAGTTACGCGATCCCCATCAATCAGGACTCTGTTGAAACAATCGATGCGCCCGCCTTCTCTTGAGTATTCCTCTCCTCCTCTCTAGACTCCCACTCGTCCAGCTCTCGAAGAATCTTCAACCCCGCCATCTTAGCATTCTTAATCACCCTCCTCAGACTCATACCCTCCTCCTCTTCCTCCTCCTCTCCCTCCGTCCCAACCTTCTCTCGATCGCGAGCATTCCTCTCCCCCTCTTCTCCACGACCCCGCTCGTCCTGCTCTCTAAGAATCCGCAACCCCTCCACCCTACCCCTCTCCATCTTCCTTCTAGCATTCTCAATAACCCTCCTTATATCCTCCTCCCGTTCCCTAGCCCTTCGTCCTACGTCCTCCGCAAGCTCGAGTTCGGCTTCTAGGGACTTACAACGGGTCTGAGATTTTTCTAGGCGTGAGGTTAGGTGTTTAACTTGGTCTTGTAAAACCATGAGCACGATCTCGCGATGGGATTCGAGTTCGGATTCGAGTTTGGATTGGGATTCGGATGCGGAAGTGGCTAGACGGTCGATGAGAGTTTTGATTCTGCCGAGTTTGTCTTCCAAGACGTGATTTTCGCTCTCTAATTTGTTAATGTAGGAAGCGGAAGAGTCCAACTGTGCCTCTGCTTCGATACGAGCGCTCTCTCTATCGAGGAGGAGTCGGGATTTCTCTTCCAACTCTTCGGATTTGAGGTTCAAAGAAGATTGAAGGTTGTCCGCTCGAATCTCGGCACCCTTTAGTTGGAGGCATAATCGTTCGTTCTCCATGCGGAGCTTGAGTATTTCCTCTACGTTAGAGGCGTCGTGATCACGTTGAAGGGCTGCATCACTTCCGACACTTTCGTTCTCGTTGAGTTTAGTCTCCTCCTCCAGTTCTTTGACAACACACTCCGATTCAGATAAATCCACCTGGTACTTTAGAGTAAGCGATCCTTGGAGTTTAAAACGGAGTAACAACATAATACTGACTAGTTGCATTGCATGAGATAGCTCGCGCTCCCGGAGCACTTCCACTTCGTCTCGCAAACGATCGCCTTCAGAGGTGCAGCTGTGCGTATGCGACGGAGGATGATCTGGGGAGAGTGAGTCTGAGCTCGTCTCGAGCATCGTGGTGGGCGTGTCTGCAGCGGGGTTCATAAAGGACGGTGTTGTCGTTTACTACTTGGGCAAAGGGGTAGAGACAGGGCCTCTCTCAATGAATCGAGCAAAATATATACCTAGAATTTGACCACAAGTGGCTTGGGTTTGAATAAGTCCGAGTCCACAGTTCACAAAGGTCATTGGTAAGGCCACTTACGTTGATACAAAGGACTATTGTATTTATTTCATTTGTGTGCAGGGTCCATGTAACACGGGAAGTGCGCGGCACCAGTACCGGTTGGAACAGATCCAGAGTCGCTCTCGTCCAGTTCGTCCTCCAAGAACGGTAGAGTACCCACTATAGCAAAGTCCTTTGCGATCACTCAGAATTCGCAGACGCAAGCCTTTAACGTTGTGCTCGTGGCAACGATTGCTGGCACGGATTGGCTTCACATTCCCTTGGGCAATGCATGCCAGATTCATGGAGTAGAGGAATTACTTGGGCAGCTGTGCCATTCGATGCATCTGGAATTACTCCGCCTAACCCCTCAAACATCGCCGACGTCCATTTGATGCGGATCGATGGAAGTCTCAAGTTTTGAAGACGGTCTTTGACCGTCTCGCTGAGTCTGAGTCTTCATTCGTATGAGCAAGGTCGCGTACATATCTTGTTTTCAACGAGAGTCTAGTAGAAATCGAGTCTCGTTGGAGTCTTTGACTGAAAGTCCTTGACCGGGTCCGTCCTGGTCCGTGGACCGTCTCGCTGAGTCTGAGTGATGCACGTGTTCACAAGCAGGTCATTAGCCGCGGCTACCGAACTTGCCGCCGGAACGAGGAACTCAAGCTGCCCCAACTTTTTGTTTTTATTTTATCCTCATGGCATCGTTCGGAATTCCGTCCAACATGGAGGGGGAGTCCCACGAGGCATTTTTCTTCTCATTCTCCCCCATTTATTAGATCTTTTGCTTTAGAAATTGCGCAATTTCGAGTCGTCGTAATAGGTCAGCCTGACGCTTATCGTGCTCGATGCTTCGAGTCATTCACAATTCATGAATTTGACATTATGAACAGACTAGCTGGTTTCTTAATCCAAAGATGGCAGGAACAGGATCTGCTGGGTTCCTCATTTATGAAGGTGTTATGCCTCTTCTGAAGACGTATGCGAGTCGTCAAACCTCCGACCGATTCTTCGTAATTTCAATTCCTAGTAGCTGATACGTGCATTATATCGATTCAGGTACATCACCATCTTCCTGGGCTATGTTCTCGCACGTATGGGTCTATTCCCCCCCGCAGCCTCCCGTGGTTCCTCACAAGTTTCGATGAACGTCGCTCTTCCGTGTCTTATTTTCGCTAATATCGTACCGGCGTTTACTCCCTCCAATATTTCTGCTATTGGCCCGCTCATCCTTGTTGCTTCCATTTATATTATTTGTGGATTTATCATTGGATATATTATAAGGGAGGTATGCTACGTTCCACGGAACTTCTGGCAGGGTATTATCATTTGTACGGGAATGAGCAACTGGGGTAATTTACGTGAGTGTCTCAGTTTGTCCTCTCCTCTCCCCTCTCCTCGGTGTACTGATAGTTGTTTTAGCAACTTCGATCGTTCAATCCGTCACCCAACATAGTCCATTCGACGGAAGTACGGATGTCGAGCTAGGCATCTCCTACGTCTCCATCTTCATCATGGTATACCACATCGTTTTCTGGGTCTTAGGCGCCGCGGCGTCGCTTTCCTGGGACTATAGACCGGACGTTCCGCAAGGTGAGGAAGCTATGAAACGTGTTCCATGGAACGAGAAGCCGATTGGAAGTTGGATCTATCGAATGGTTAATGGACGTAAACCGAATATTTTGAGCAAGACTATACATACGATCAAGCGACACTCAACGAAGAGTTCTGAGAAGGGGTCAATTGAGATTACGAATCTTGATGTTTTGGAAGCGGGAACGGGACAAGAACATTGTGATGGTCAGATTGAGACTGAATATATCGATCCGGATATTCAACTCGCACGACGAATGTCACGTCTTTCTGCTGTCCATGCGACCACTAGCGCCAACGCCAATGCTGCTGATCAGTCTCATAGACATATCACCGACTCTGGTTCACCCGACCCATCCCACTCCCACCCATTCACCTCGGGTAACTGTTCCGAAAAGACTCTACCCCTGGAAGTCCAGCTTGATCAATCAGCGTCAACACAAAAACCATCTCGATGGACATCTTTCTTCCCTCAGTGGCTCATACGAGCCGTACAGCCTTTACTCGTCATCGTTACTCCTGTAACGATAGCATTGGCTATATCACTCCCTGTATCCGTTATACAGCCGCTAAAGGCTTTGTTCACGGATGCTACGGTATCTGGTGGTCCTGATTGGAAAGGACCAGATGGGAGTCCTCCGCTTCATTTTGTTATGGACACGGGTGAGTGTCGTTTGTTCGTTCGTTCTGGTCCCAAGCTTTTCCATGTCGGGGAGATGTACTCATTTATTTTGAATCAACAACTTCTGTGTAGCTACGTTTGTGGGAGATTTATGTATCCCATTGTCGTTGATTATTCTTGGAAGTTCTTTTGCTAGGATGAAAATACCTCGTTCGATACGCAGTTTACCGATCCCTGCTATGGTGCTTGTTACGATTTCGAAGGAGGTGGTGGTTCCAACTATCGGTGAGTAGTACGTTTATCTTGATCAGGCTTTGGGTATCATATGCGTACGAAATTACCCAAAACACTCTTTCTAATTTCGTTTTCTAGGAATATTCACTGTCCAGGGACTAGTTAGTAAAGGTCTTATACCGAAAGAAGCTTTAGCGCAGAGGTTCGTAGCGATGTTTTTGAGTGGGACGCCTGCGGCTGTTAAGTGAGTGTCGTCTATATCCTCCTCTCTTTCTTTTTGAAAGTCGGAAGAGTTTCGCGTGCTTACGCGTGGTGGATGATGTATTTATATTATAGTCAACTGGTTGTTGCGAGTCTTTATGCTCCCGAGGGAGGACTTGACACGTTGACGGTAAGTATCACTAGTGTTTTGAGGTTTTTATGTATGATTTGACTGTGGTTTATTGATGTTCGTACAGGCGTTTTTGGCGATGCAATGTATGTATAGGATTTTCAATCCAAGTCTGAGTCTGCGTGGGCACGGTTACTGACTCCCTGTTTTCGGTGAACTTGCTAGATGTATGCATGTTATTCACGTCGACGTGGGTATATTCCTTTTTTTTGCCAAATTACATGAACTTACTTGCTGAACATGTGTCTGTGTAGGGCATTGACAGCTATTGCGTTATTCCTCTTGTGATATGTCCGCCATAGTACTATTGCGACAAGCAACATAAACTGTGTCGTGTCAACGATACGTCTAGTACTTTCCAGCCGACCCCACTGATCTCTGATATCAAAAGCTAGAGGTTTTGGTATAGATTAGACTCCGGCTTCATAAAATAGAGCGACCTCCGGGCATCCGAGTCTGCATTTTCTTTGGTGTACGTAGATTTTAGATACGCCCTAGAATAGATATGATTGTTTGTTTAGACGCTTTAAAATGACTCTTTGATCACTTTCCGTTGAATGACCTTGTGCAATCTGGATTGCCACTTGTCGTGTGATGCAAGTGTGATGAAAGGTCAAAGCTGTACTGGTTGCTTGTTCTTGTTTCCCTCCGGGGTCGTTGCACCTTGTGGCTGTGCACCATCCCCGTGGCCCGTGTACGCCATGCGGCAAGCGTCCATCCTAGCTTCATTCTTTACGTTCAACATCTATATTTTCTAACTTTCTCTCTCATCATTTCTATCTTTATTTTGTCTAATGATTCGCTCGAACTCAGATACAACTACTAGCACGAATTCGCCAACTCCAATCAGTCCTTTCTCTTCCAACTATTCCGTGCCTTCGGAGCCTACTTCTGACGGTGGGTAGTGTTTAATTTGTTGCTGTGCCACTCATATAGGTTTTTTCTGAGAATTAATGAATGTTTCTTTCTTTCTGGTATTAATATAGAAACACCTGATCTTGGGGCGTTCACCGCCGTTTTGCGTGCATGGAATCACCTCCAGCCGCCTCCGAGAATTGTCAATTCAACTCTTGCGCAGCAGGAGTCACAGTCAACAATTTCATCTTTTCGCACTCGTTCTTCTACTACTACCAAAACCACCACCCACCGTTCATCAGTTCTGGAATCTGACAGTGATTTGAAAGAAGACAAGTCTACTGTGTGGTCTCATAGACCTATAGCGTCTTATCTCTCATTGGGCGACACCACTACCGATGCCGAGGTCGAGACTGATCACGAGCACGAGTATAGGGATCAGAATCGGAATATCACGAGAAGCGATAACGTCGATACCGAGGGAGAAGAGAGTTCTAGCTATCTACCTCGTACGGTTGAAATAGAAGATATGGACGAACTCGACTCCTCCTACGACAACGACTTTTATGAAGATAATGAACGACGTAACGAGCCTGACGCGGATGAGCACGAGTTGAGGTTGGGAGATGATCTTCAGGATCTTAGCCTGAGGGATGTGGAGGATCAACCTTCTTTAGGATATCTGGACGAAGCGCTTAGCTTTATTGCTGCTGAGAGAGAAAGGTGGAATGCTCAGCGTGAAGCGGGTGTAGGTGCAGGTACCGTTACGGCGAGTTTGTTATCTGGGATCGAACCACGGAGAAAACGACGTAGGAAACGCACGAAGACGCCTCGAGCTCATTCGACTACGCGGACACCTACCTCTTCCACGTTTACTACCTCAGCATCTGTATCAACCATTACTGCGACCTCCGCTACTCAGATCGAAGACGTTGACGCTGATGCGGATGCAGACGACTCGTCTTCGTCTTATGATCAACAATATAGCTCTCCGAGTAGTGGTCCTCCTAGACTCTTGTCACTCGAGCAGTTGTTTAAATCAACACCGGGAACACCCTCCCATCGTGCGCGTGGTCGTACGAAACAAAGGAAAGCTAAGCTCAAGCATAGCAGATCCACGCCACAGTTGAGGGTACTTACTCGGGATGGTGCGGATGGAGAGGAGGAGGGAGATACTAGTCCTGCGGAGGATACTCCTCGTGTGGCACAATTGCGTCATCTTGGGAAGAAATTAGAAAGCATTTTTCCTGAGGATAGAGAGTACCTCCGGAAGGTGCAATATAAGCCTTTATCGCCAGCGGTGATGTCTGGCGCTACGGCCTCGGCGGCCTATTTTGATTCGTATGTGGATGGTGAGGGTGGTACTAGTGCTGTTCTCGGTGGGTTCGTGGATACGAGAGGTCCACCGCCTAAGCCTAAAGAACAAAAAGGGAGCGAGGAGAGGTTGATCCATGTTTTTGTCGATCAGTAGGTTCTTCACTAATACTGTTCACGTCGAGGATACTGATGTTTTTTATCTTTTCACTAGCTCGAATATCCTGATAGGACTAATAAATTACCTCAAAAGAAATCCCCGTCAACATCCTCAATACCGGGATAACAGCTATATCTCTCATTCCTCCGCTTCTGGTTCTGCTACGTCGCCTTTAGGGAGTTACTCCACTTATATCGCCTCGCCGTACCCCAAACCACCGAAACACCTCTCGCATTCTGCATTGGCGCTCATCCTCGAACGAGGGAGGCCAGTTTCGCGGAGGGTGATGGTGACGTCATCACCGCTGTATCAGCCTATGGAAAGCGCTGAACGGTTGGGGTATGAAGTGAGAGTTTTTGCGAGAGTGCCGGACTTAGGAGATGGGATGGATCGGGAGAGGGGTGGTGGTGGTGGGAGTGGAGGTGGGAGTGGGAATGAGAGGAGGTTTGGGATGGGGTTGGGACATAGGAAGAGTGTTAGTAGTGGGTCGTTCTCTGGGCTTCATTATGATAATGCGGGGAGTGGGGCCGGAGTTGCAGGAACGATGGGGAATGGGTTTAATACTGGAAATACTGCTTCCCCGAGGAGGAGGGGGAGGTCCGGGAGTGTGAATACTCAGTATAACAACTCGAGTAATAATCCCCCAAACGCGAACGGGGGAAGGAGGAAGGGTCATGCAAGGAGAGCTTCGGGGAATACTTCTACGGAGAGCGAGCAAGGTGTTGGGGTTGGAATTGGAAACGGAGCTGGTGGTTTTCCACAAGCGTTCGTGAGGAGTTTAGGATCAGCACCTGTTCCCATAAATGGAACAAGCCCACATTCTTCCTCACCATATCCAACTTCTTTACCAACGTCTAATCTATCGACACCCCCAGCATCGACCCCAAATTCAGGCACATTAGTGTCTGCAACTCCCCAACGCGTGAGATACCGCGAACAAGGCGTCGACGAGCTTTTACAACTCAAACTTCATCAGGCTTTAGCGTCTATTGATGGCCCTCCGCCGAAGGATAGTACGATTGTACTTGCGACGGGTGATGGGAATGTTGGACAGTTTAATGAGGATGGGTTTTTGGGGAGTGTTAGGACGGCTTTAAAGAGGGGGTGGAAGGTTGAGCTTTATGCTTGGGAGGGAGGGCTGAGTCGAGCGTGGAAGAGAGAGTTTGGGGAGGGTAGTGAGTGGGGCACGCGTGCGGGAGCTGGATCTGGCTCGGGCTCGGGCTCGGGAGGAGATGGGAAGGGGAGAGGGGAGGCAGATGAAGGCCCTAGGTTTAGGGTTATTGGGATGGAACAATTTGGAAGTGAATTGGTGGAGATTTATTATTGACGAGGTGGGAGAGGTCGAACTCACTTAAGGTGGATTATGATATGGCGATATGGCGAAGTTATTGTTTTGTTTTTTCTTCTTCTCTTCTGCGCTAGCAGTTACATGCCTACATATATAAGTAAGTAGTATTGGTATAGTATTGTAAGTGTAGAATCGAGTATGTAAATGAAGAAATAAGTAGTCTATCTGTTGTACAACGATTTTATTTGGTTGAGGACGCTTGGCGAACTAGACCGTGCTGTTACATGAATATTCACTCTACCCGAAAACTTGGAATAGAACTAGAATCTGAGAGTTTTCTTTCTCTTCTGTTCGAACGAGTCCCAATAGCTTTCACCCACCTGCTCAACGACGCGTCACAACCTCCAGTCTTGACTCTTTCCCCACTGCCACCACCTGGTCTGGGAATATTCGACAACCTCGGGGCTCCTCAACATCCCTCGAGGTTAATATCTATGATCTCTTGCAATCTGCCGACTCCATCTATGTGATGGGAACGATGGGATTTCGTCAAAGGATCTTATTCGGAAGAATATGCGCGCGCGGCTGGACAGGAGCTAAAAGAGAAAGAGTACTCGGGAAGGTGACACTGCAAGCGTACGACTCTTGTTCATTATCCTGCTCGGTGAGCTTCTGGACTGACAATGCTCTGAACTTGTCCCTAACATAGCTTGGTTGCTTGCAGGAATCTTTCAATGAGCTTGACTTCTGACGAACTTCGACGAGAAGCGAAAAGCGACAGACTCGCAAAAGCAGCTGGCATGGCAGGCTACCGAGGCAGAAACAAATCGATGTCGAGAATGTGATACATACAAGACTATTCTCCAATCCATCTTTTCTGGTCTTGGAATGCCGTACACGCCCTTGGTCTCTTCGAGTTGATTCTCAAGGAACTCGAATAGTCTTTGACTTTGGAGTAATATACCGGCGTCGAGGCGTTTTTCGATTCGATATGAACGCTTTTGGTCTTCAGCGTAACGTGCTGGTGGAGAATCTGCGGAAGTCTATCACGTGAGACTGCTTATAGAGGTGAAACGTTGAGCACAGGTCAAAGAGAGTCAAAGCTGTATATCGACGCCCATTCCGGCTCCCAGTCATGCATTCCTTTGCCTCTCCTGTGCTTCCGTTTCTTTTCTTATATTCCTGTCTATTCCGCCTTCCTGTTATATCCTCGTTCCTGCGAGCCATTCCCTCTCAGCCTCCCATGCGTCTTCACGCTCATTTGCTTGTTTCCATATTCCTTCTTTCGATTACTGGATCGATTGCTCTAGCCGTATCTCTGCGGGAGGCCCCTATTGATGTAGACTCTTGCTATAATCAATACGCCCACACTGGCTATGCAGATAAGCGCGCGCGAATTACGAAACCGTGGCCTCTCCTCCAACGTAATTGGTCACATATACTTGAACCTTCAATGTTGCAGCTGCGTGGATTCACAGTGCAGACAGTGCAGTTATGGCCTTTTGACAATGAATGTATGCCGTCTGTCTTCAAAATTCAAGTGTAGGCTACTGAGGACCATCAAGTCACCCGGGCGGGACTGTTGTGTCATGCGTCTAGTGTGGGCGCAAGCTGTCAACAGCTTTTCTTTTACATACATATTTGGCGAGCTTTGCGCGCTTTCCCCTTATCTCATGGTGGCGAGGGTACACGAGTCTCATCCTCACTTGAATGAGTCCATTCTATTTGTTGAATGGCTTTCGACCTTTCAATTAACACTGCAAGAGCAACTCGCTAGCATCTTCAAGATCAAGGGTCAAGATGAACCTCTTTTTCTCAGATATTCTGAACGAAATTCCGGTTACGAAGAGCTTGGGTGGCGTGCGCGGGTTGAGTTTCGGAGTATAGATGATGGTTCAGTGCATTTTTATGGTTTTGTCATTCAAGCTCGTTTTCTAACTATCATTTCTGGAAATTATGTAGCCGAGAAAGCTTTGGCTTGCTTCCAAATTACACATTCGACGAAGAGTGGATCCCCTGACATACCGTACTTGTTGAAGATCGTTACGGAGTCAGGGTATAAGCCCGCTGTTCCGCCACGACCTGGTCCTTCAGTATTCCCTCGCCAGGTCCAGGGATTATCGTCAACCTCTACACTCTTCGACGTTTATGATCTCTTGCGGCCTTATGGGCCTATTTATTCTATTTTCATCGACGAAATCCTCGGTACTTGCGTGGAGTTTTATTCCGAAGAAAACGCGTGCGCGGCTGGACAAGAGTTGAAACAGAGTGCAAATGTGACTCTGCGACCATATGATCCTTGTCARTTATTCTGCAATGTAGGTGTCTAGCTTGGTGATGTTTTTTACTGGATCTCTCGCTAATGGCGCGTCTGCAAGCATCTTCCGGGGAACATGACCTCCGACGGCCTTCAGGAACTGTTTAAAAAGGTTGGTGGTTGTTCTATAAGTTCATTGTTTTATGTATCTAACTGAATGCGTCTTTGACGTTCAGTTTGGCAATATCACAAGGTAAATCATAGCCTCTATGTAGCCCTGGATACTCGCCGACGAAATTGTTCCCTAGTTCGCGCATCTTGCGTAAGAATGGGAGACCTCGAGGATTCGGATTTGTCTCCTTCACAAGCCCTGAAGAAGGTAAGTTCTTGACTATTTTGCATGCGAACCGGCATCTCATCTCAGCATGTATTCTAAGCTCGACAAGCGTTAAATGCGATGAACGATCATCAGGTTGGCAATAGAAAGTTGCGTGTGGAAATAGCAGAGGTCAAAGGGACGGATCGCAAAGGGCCGACCGCGTCAATGAAAACAGGGACTTCCCAAGTGAGTGAGGTGTGGAATCCTATTTTGTAGGAGTCTCACAAATTACTATTTAAATTGCAGGCGCAGACCGACAATCCTACGTCTGAGGCTGGAAAAGGATCGAGTGATACCAACTTCCCCTCGGAAGAATCGACAAGAAATCCACCTCCTACGACATCCTCTGCACCTAACTTAGGTGCAGGCGAAACGAACGTTAAAACAATGCTAGATCAGATGGCTAACGCCAAGCTCTCTGACCTCTGGGCACAAACCTGGAAGTCTGAAGCTGATCGACTGAAAGTTGAGATCACAGAACTTCGTGACCGCGAAGTATCCAACATGCAGGACCTGCTCAAGCTGCGTATGGAGAACAAGCAGTTACGCTTTCAGCTGGAGGAATGCGATACTCGAACGGGCGAGCTACAGTCTAATTTGGACCGTGTGTCCAAAGAAATGGAAGCGAAGAGCAAACTGCTCAGCGAGACAGAGGTCTCACTCCGCCATACAGAAGAGCGCTTAAAGTCTGAAGTTCAGCAATTGGAGTCGGAGAAAAAGGACTTGGAGTTTGTCTTAGACGACATGGAAACCAAATCCGGTTATCTGGAGAACGAGGTCGCAGATTTAACGCGACGCCTGCTGACTTCTACATCTCGGATCAAGATGTTGGAAATGGACCTTGAACGACGTAAGGCAGAGGACGAGCTACGTGATAAAAAAGAAAAAGAAGAGGCTCGAAGAAAGGAGATTGAAGAAGCTCGTCGGCGAATGGAGGAAATGAACCGGGCAGAGAGAGAGAGAGCGAAAAAAGCTGAAGAGGAGAAGCAGGCCAAGATAAGGAAGGAGGAGGAGGAGCGAAAAGCGAGAGAGAAGGCAGAGCGAGAGAAGGAGGAGAAGATGCGGAAAGCGAGAGAGAAGGCAGAGCGAGAGAAGGCAGAGCGAGAGAAGGCAGAGCGAGAGAAGAGGGAGAGGGAGCTGAAAGAGAAAGAACGAGAAGAAAAAGAGCGTAAAGAAAAGGCGGAAAAGCTCCAACGGCAACAGGCATGGAAAATGGCTACCGAGACGGAACTCAATCGATGTCGACAGCGCGATACTAGGCTATGCGGTATTTCCCGGGTCGGTTTTCAGATTTATGGACCTGGTGTCAGTGTCTGGAGTGCGTCGAAAGCCCTGGCGCGCTTCGAATCGATGATCAAGGAATTCGAGTCCATTAAATTCTCTGTTGACCAGCCTTTGACCTTCGAGAATATCCCTTGGCCTGCTTTAGCGCATCCTTACAAGTTCAAGATTGAGGATGTCGCCTGGGACACCGTGGAGGCGTTTTTCGATTCAATACAGAAGCTTATGGTTTTTGCTCA
>RCHF01001334.1:0-18072 GCA_003987895.1 Neonothopanus nambi | reverse complement strand
CTGGGTGTGTTAAGTTTTGACATCTAAGTATAGAGAGACGCGCGCGACGACGACGGAAGGAGGGGACAACGAACAGGATGAGGAGGGAAAACCAAGGTCAGCGTGATTAACAGAGGAGGAGAAGAATGGGAGGCAGGGGACGGGCGAAGTTATGGGGCTAGATATGTAGGTGCATCAGCCGCCAAGATCATGGCTTCCGCGCAGAAGAAAAGGGGGGGCTCAGGTCCGTGTGCTTCAGCCGCCAGGATCGTGGCATCCGCCGACAGGTCTGAGGGTGGAAGGGGAGAGGGCAGCCTGGGAGGAGCAGAATGCAGAATAAGTTGCTCACCTTGTAACGGCAAAGAAGAACGAGATGGGGGTGGCTAGGAACCGGATGGTGAAGGAAAAGCCACCTTTATAGAAAGAAAAGCTTATCAGATAGATGGCCTTGATTAAATCCACCAAAAAAACATGCGGATACCAGTCCAACATTCCTCCTGAACCACATGGAACCGACATAGTGCACCGCATGGTACTAATCTGATTGTACCGCACATATTAGATACGGGAATGTCGCCTCACCTCCGTTCCGAACAGTGCATTGATGGGCTGCAAGATTGTACAATAACCAGCTAGGGAAGAACGGTGCAGAGCAACCACGGCGATGATTGCAAAGAAATAGACGCATGGGAATCTAGCCTTATTCTTACATATGACATCTTTTTTTGACGCGCAACGGATATAGATATATTTTCTAACAAACAGCTGTATAGAAAACATAGAGTAGGGGTGTAAACGAGCCAAAAAAAAGTCCAAGATATCAAACGCAAGAAATAAACGAGTAGTGTCCAAAACGCGCTAACTACCAGCCACTGACCCCAGAAAACGCAGGCAGGAGGACGGAGAAAGTCAGACTACACACACCAGAAACAGAGTAAGGACCGACTAGGGGAAATGGTAAAAGAAAGTGGGCGGACAAAAAGGAGGCAAAGTATCAACAGGTGAAGGTAGACCCTATATACAGAGGGAAAAGGGAACCACAGGGGAAAAGAACGATGGACGGCAAAAAAAAGGCAGAAAAGGTTCAAGATGGGGGAGGTGTGCAAGCAGGCCTAATACCTTTTCTTCTGAACACCAGCGGCTTCTTGGGTCTTGGTTGTAGTGGCCAGGATGATGACGAACAAAACATTGAAGTGAACAGTGGGGCGCTTAGACAGATGAGTCCAACGGCTCAGAGTATAACCGACGGTGACCAAACAGTCGTCGAGGGACTTGTCTTTATACAAAGGCAAGCTCTCGATGTTATCCCAATTGGAGTTCTTGAACGAAAAGCCGTTTCGACCTCGTTTGGGATTGCAAGTTCCATCGTAGATAGGAACTACGGAAATGAACAAGGTTAGACCAACAAAGAACCAGTTGGAGGGGATAAGGGCAAACGAACCTTTTTGGTCAAATGCCAAGTAGGCTGGAACGGTCGACGACGAAGAAGAGGAACCCATTAGAAACGCTGGAGGAGCAAGGACGTGTCGAGAGGCAGAGTGACTGCTTTTGATAGGACTGGAAGCACCTGTAACCGTACCACAATAAAAAAATTAACAAGGACAAAAGAAAACAGAGATAATACACATACCACTTTTGGTGTCTTTCTTGGACCATCCTTGCTTCTTAGTCTGAAACGCGACAGCCCCAGACTTAATGGGCCCGTGAAAAGTATCAGCATCGATCAAGTTACCAATGCCACCCGTGAAAAGCATGAATTCCTGAGTGAAGAAACGAAGCCAAAGCTTGTAAGAAAGACTGCCTTCTTTGCCCGAGGCTACATTGAGCTCGTTCTGCACAACAACGCCTGTTTGAATGAACCTAGCAGGAATTTCGTTGCCGTATCCGCCCTCATGAAGAACCATACACATCTGACCCGGTCTAAAGAGATCCTTAGGCACACGGGAAAGATTATGGTAGTTCTTGTAAGAGACGAAGGTCATAGCGAAGCGAAGACGGCTGGAAAACAAACATATATCAGACTATCAGACAAACAAGGCTAAAAAGGTAAAGGTGATGCGTACCTTTTATCGGTGGAACCAGTCAAGGTGTCTCGGTAAATATCGTAGTCGATGGTTTCAGCAGTGGCAGCTTCAGCGTCAATGCTGCCGTTGGATTGTTCATATGGTAAGAAGAAACTGGGACTATCAGAGTATAAGATTAAGTCAGCAATCCTGCACACAGAGGCCAAAAGGTAGATATTTACCCATAGTTGATGTCTCCACTGAGCAATGCATAGAACTTGTGGAGGGAAGGAGGCTGGACGTTCTGATCAAAGAGAGGCAGGAGCTAAAGGAGTATCAAATCAGGGTAAGAATGGATCAGTTCTGGAGGCAGAGAGGGTAAGACTAACGGAGTTGTCGGAGGTTGCCACTTCTTTACCGGAGGCAGACATGCGGTCCTCAGAGGGCTCACGCGCAGCAGGGGAAGACTCTCTGAAAGTCAAGGTCAGCGTACTATACATTGATGATTAAGCTAGATCGAGCGTACCGATCACTAACTCCATCTTCCAGGAGCCTGAAAGGTTGGAGGCACAGTCAGAGCGGATATAACCTTTATTGAAAGCAGATACGTACTCCTCAGGAGCAGGAGAACCTGCTGAGTGTGAATGCTCAGAGGCACGCTCGAGAGCTTCTTCCAGCTCATCATCTTCGTCGGCAGCATCAAGAACGTGATTACCTGGCAGAGGAGAGCCATCCACATCCATTCTACAACCAGCAATTAGCATGATACGATATGAGTGACAGAAAGCACTTACTCTTCGTCCACGTCCTCATGGTTGGAAATACTAGGGGTGTTTTTGCGAGCGGAAGTACGAGTAGAGCGAGCACGGGTAGGCGTGGGCGTAAGCGGAGTAGAAGGGTCAGGCTTTGCGCCGGCAGCAGCCCGCTTGCGAGCGGAAGCGCGGGGTGTGCGCATAATGTCCTCGACAGGGGGAAGGTCACTGTCGGATGAGGCGTACTCGGAGTTACTGAAGAACATCGTCAAAAAAAAAATAAAAGTAGAAAAGCAGCAGAAGACAAACCTTGGTGACTTCAAGACCGGAGCGTCGCCATCAGCAGCTTCGATAACGGGAGGCGCGGGCGCCTTATTTTTGGTGCTGGAAGCAAGGGGAGCGGAGGCCTTCGATTTGGTGGAAACGGAGGACTTTTTGCTGGCAGCGGCCACAGGGGTGGCAGGGGCGTTGGACTTTTTAGGCGGAGCAGGGGCAGGCAGATCATCTTCAGAGCTAGAAAAAATTCTAAGTACGAAAGGTGAGTAAAATAAGGGCAAGTTAAAAGGGAAAAAGGCTCACTCAATAGGCGCGTTCTGTGCAGGGGCAGGTTTTTGAACTGGCTGAGAGGAAGGAGGAGGGCTAACCCTAGAAGGGAGTATGAGTAGAAAGAACACCAAAGAATCAAGATAGAAATACTCACGATGGCCCCCACCCGGAGACAGGGGAATCGTCTTCACCTTCAAGCCCCGACACCTTCGTCTTTTCGGTGGGCGCACGCCTGGTGGACATAGATTTATCCTCAATAACATACAAAAATAACATGAGGAAAAGAGAAAAACTCACGCTCTGACAGATCGCCGAGGGGTACTTTCAGCCTTGGGGCCGGAAGCAGAAGCAACGGCGCGCTTTTTGGGAGAGGGAGGGCTAAATGTAGAGGTAAAGATGAGAAAGCAAAAGGGGCGTCATAGAAAGCAGAAGAGAACTTACGGCGCAGCTGCATCATCCTGAGCGGAGGACGAGGGGCGCGAAGTGCGCTTTTTGGAAGACATTGAGAAAAAAAAACAGAGAGGCGAGTAAAAAATTCTACAAGAGAGAGCAAGGTGAATGAGGAGGAGAGGGAGATAGAGATAATGTACAAACAGACGAACGCTTTTTATAGGAAACAAAGACGAAAGACGCAAACAACAGGTAAGACCGTTTAAGGATTAATTAAGAAAGAAAAAGAAAAGAAAAAACCGCCAAGTTGAAATAAACCAGCGTTCAGGCAAGGGCAACCGAGAAAAGATTAGCAAGACAAAATAAAACCAGCAGCGAGAACTTACGAACCAGCACCTTATACGTGTAAGAGAAGGGAGGAAGGCGCATGAGGCGGAGACAATGGAGTAATGGACACTGGCAACCCGTAAAATCAGGTCCGACCGAGGAGATGTATGACAGTTATTCGCCATCGCATCGAAACCGAGTTCAACGTAACCGAAAGGTGCAGACCTATAGAAATGTTAGAAAGTTGAAGAATGAAAGCCACATAGGATATGGACCACAAGTACTGCCTGCACCCAGGTCAAAGAGAAATTACAGACTAGGAAAAAAAAGGTATAACAGAGAGGACCTGTGGAAAAGAAAAGAAGCTGCATGTCAAATATTAATGTAGGGCGCGCTGCCAGGAAAGTTGACTGACAGATGAGGGACGTGGGGGTCTAGACTGCAAGATTCGCCAGGCATGCAGGGTTGGCAGAAAAAAAGGAGGAAGACAGCCCGCAGCGTCGAAAGATTCCAGCCCGAAAAGGACAAGTCCAGCTAGAAAGAAGGGGTCAAAGAGTAAAAAAGAAGATGAATACCGTACTGATGCTGTACCGAGCAGCCTACGAACGCAGAGAATCAGCAAAGTCAGTGAAATGGTGGGATAGACAGAGAAGCACAAACAAAGGAACTTACACTGGGGACGGTGGACATCGGAGCTAGAAACAAAGTGGACGAGCGAGTGAAGGCAATAGCCCATCTTCAGTATCTGACTTCGAGGATAGTTCTGCTCTGAACTGAGGACTCATGGATCCAAACGTGTACGACTATGCAAAAGCGGGTAAGTGAACGTGGAAGAAACATAGATCATGTGACCATACATTCCACAGTAAAACGTTTGGATGCGATCGCTGCGAGTAGAGGAAGGGTGCAGAACGAGCAGCCGCTGCTGTCTGCTGTGCATCAGGTGAGGAAAGATGCAGTCTGTAAAAACAGGAGCTGACTATTGGAAACCAACACAGACCAGAGATTGGAGCAGCGAGGTCACCATCGCAGAATCTGGCATGCCGCTTGCGTGGAGGGTGATCGTGACCACGCGAGATGGAGAGGAGGAAGTGGTGTTCAGGGTTCCAGGCATCATTGTTGGCAAAAACTTACCCCCAGTGGAGAAACCTTTGGGAAGGTAAGACCTCCCCTCCCTTTGACAGACAGAGCAGCTAACTCCGATGGGCATAGGCATGCAAAAATCGGGCAATTGAGACAAGTGGTGACGGTGTGTGGGCTAGGAGCTGACTCCTTTGAAGATGCGGTAAAAGGCGTGCAAACGGTGGAGGACAACTTCAGACGATACGTCGGAAACTCCGGTATAGAGGAAACTACTGTCTTGACTAACTTTAGAGGCTTCAATGCAATCGACGTGAGCAACAGGTACTTCACTTCAAAAGCGATAGCAAGGCACGAGATGGGCCAACCCCTCGGACAGCATATAGATCCCCGGGGTATTCTCAGCAAAGCGGTGGAAGGAGGGTATGTACACACTGCTGAGAACACTGTCGAATACCAGCGCAGGAAGGCAAACTCTGAAGGGGACGTTTGGTAAGAACATAGAAGAACAAATCAGAAACATACTCACTAATGAACATACAGGTACGAGGCTGTAGATCCACGGGTGTTCGAGATCGGCGATATCGTGGAGGTGCAACTTTCCCTGATTTCCACTAAAGTGGGCAAAGGTTCGGAGGCGCCTCAAAGAATGATAGGCATTCTTCGATGTCTGACGCTTCTGGACGACTCCTTGACGGAGGTGAGCACCCTAGTCACTGGAGCCAAGAATCACAACACTAACATCGAGATGACAGGAGGTGCATCAAAACGAACGAGGGCGGCTGACCAGGATCACCCTCAAGCGGAGGGTCGGCAACCAGAACGTCTTGAACACGGAGGGGCGTAGCAGGAGCAACATTGGCGGGAACGGAGAGGAGGATGCCAGGAGCAAGAGGAGCAGAGGCAATGGAGGCAACGGAGGCGAAAACAGCATGAGTGTAGACGGCGAGAAGCAGGCGTGAGATTACATACATATTCATTGTCCCGCATCTCCGTAAATAAAAGCAACCATGATACGAATTGACGAAGGAGAGAAAGAACGTGGGCAAAGACGAAAAGAAACAGAGTAAAGACAGAAAGAACAAATGAAAATCAAACATACGTAGACAGAAAGAAAGACATGACAGCGACAACACCGGCAACTCGGAGTAAAAAATAAGTGGCAGAACGCACGTGACAGGTAGGAGTCAGCTGACACCGGTACAAAGCGAAAACCGGACCGAAGCTGAAAATACCGATCAAAACGGAGGCCCCAAGATGAGGACCCCCCCCCTCAAAAATCGCGGGATGCGATGCATGAGAACGAATTCTACGTATACTCCGAATTCGTAATCTGTTGGTACAATATTTCTGAATTCATTTTGTGTAGATGACATCGGCTGTGAACTCGAAGCTAAAGGGCGCAGGGTATGTTGATCTGTAGTAAGGGTTGATTGCAGAATGCGAGAAGGTATGTCCTCATTTGATTCCAGTATCATGTTAATTCCTGATTTGTTTAAGCCTTTTCTAGTATTCTCAGCGTGCGGCCTCTGACTTTTTCCAACATCTTCATTCCGATGCGACAAGAGAGGCAATGACGGATTTTTGTATGTCAAGAGCTTTTGTGGTACATTTCCTGGCGCTTTGGAACAATTATCAAGTGTTAACTTAGTTGTTGTAGACCGGGATGCTACTTCTGATGAATGGAAAGCGGGAGAAGGGCGAGATATGGGAATTTGTGATGGCATAGTGGTATCATGAACATCAGAACCAGAAGGTATGTCTCGGTCTGCACTCAACACCGTGTCCAAGGTTGCTGACTCATTCCTGAATTCTGACTCTACAGCTTTAATTCTTCGAAGTTTCCAAACAGCCGCCCTGTTTCTTGAACGTGCACTCAGTTTACGATGACGACACTGAGTCTGATGAACCTTTCCTGGACAAAGGGAAGACGAACCAGTTGGTGGTGGGGGAATGAAAGCTGAACGGCTCCGACGTGTATGAGGTTCTCCAGGTATGTTCTCTTCAACTCTTTGATCTTCATATACTAAACTATCGACAGCAAGCTGAGAAGATACATTGGAATTAATACGACAGTGTGAGATTGTGTGCGACGAAGCATGTTGACATGAGGAAGGCGGCGCTAAAGGCAAGCATTGTTCATGTGTTCGAGGGTTGCAAGAATCGACATCTGCGCTTGTTATTGGACTCAAAGTAGGCAAAAAATCTCTTTTAGGAATTCGGTGTCCATGGTGATTTGGGTGAATTGCTTCAACTTCTCGATGATTGGATGCATTAGCTGACTGTGGCGGAATGAGGGCTGAATGATTCTTGTGCATACGAGGTCCTCCAGGTACATTTTCTTTGATACCTCGAGTCTCTTTGGATACTGACAGATCTATAGTAGATTGAGACGATGCATCGAGATTAAGATGACAACGTGAGAGTGTATGTGACGAAGCACGTCGACGTGAAGGACTAGAGGGCAATGTTGGTGGGGAGCAAGGATCACGGGATTCGGATGTATTCAGGAGCGACGTGGTGGGTGGAGACAAATCTTTACTTGTAGGATTCGATGACAAGGTATGTGGACTCCTAATTTCTGAATGATTAGTATTGATTGATTCTGTAGGCAAAGATCGTCTATTCACTCGAGAACTGCAAGAATTGTTATCTGCGCTTATCGCTGTTATTGGTCTCGGAGCTGGGAACATTTCTTTGGAATTTCGATGTCGATGGCATATGGAACAGTTGCAAGGCTGGCCTTGAGGTGCTGCTGCGGACTCCTCTACCTCTTTGCAACCTTCCATCATTTTGGACAGCTGTACATTCTGTTGGGAGAAATCATTCTCAATATCCTCGTTACGATGCTCTTTGAGGGTACGTGGTTTCCATATACGAATTTCAATAAGTCGACTCAAATAGTCCCAAAAGTATAGCAGTTTGGGAACGAGGTGTGGTTTTTTGTCGAGGACATTGTATAGACTAGGCTCCGTTTGTCGAGTTGCGTTGCGCAGCTCAAAGAGGTCATCGATACATTCAAGGTATGAATGATGATTGACGATACTTAAACGCTTTAATAATTTTCTACATGCTTCTCCAATATCTTCTAGCGAGGGATTTATGATGTAAGGCATCACAGGGATAAGGATTTGAGTGTAAGTGATGCAACGTATTAGTGAAAGATTGTTCGTAGATGCGGGAATATACGTTGCGTCTATGTAGACTATGTATAGCAATGTTATATTGTTGAATTCACTGTTGGTATGGGAGGTTCGTCAACAGGCCTGGGTGTCGGTAAGTAAGATATTTGTTGGGATATAGTTTTCGTCGACGACTGGATGGATTATTGTTTGCAACGTGATGTGCTGGTATGAAGAGTTCGTCAACAAAACACGAAGGAATAGTGGTTGGTGATAATGGTACCAGATGCTCGTCGTCCTAGGAGTAATCCGCTAGTGACGATGGGTAGTCTGGATATTATGTTAGGAACTGTCTCAGCTCCGTTAATCAAGTCCAAAAGTAGGCTATGTGCACGGAATGGGGTCGTCGTGTAGCAGATTTCTACTAGGACTAAGAGTTAGTATGTAATAATCACCTGGGAATTCTTCAGGAGATACAAATGATGAGTGTATGCTGATAATGACTTCAGCAATTATAGTATGTTGGACTCTGGTATTAATGCTTCAGATATCCTTAGTGAGTAAAGTAGACAACCTGGTAATGCTTCAGAATGTCAATAGAGTTGTAAAGTGCTATCTGGCAAGGCTTCAGACAGTAGTAGAGAGCTTAAGAGACAAAAGATAACTTGATTCACGAAAATATCCAGACTACGGTACATGATGATATCCTAGAGTATTTATACTAATTCTACAGGCTATCTAAGAAAGGAAAATGACTCAATGTGAGTCAAAGTCGCAGCAATGCACAGCCGGAATGACTGTGCATGACTGTGCATGACTGTGCATACCCACAGTGAGAGGATTATTCTATATAAGGAAGTAGTAGTTGAAGATTAGATAGGCAACCGGAATTGAGTGTCCGAGATAAGATTACTAGTAAAAATTTCAGTATACCCTCCCAAAAGTGACCAGTTCCTAACACTTAGCTAAGACATGCCTGCTGTATATGGTTCCTTGGTGCCATCAGTTCTTTACTCATTCAAAGTTGAAACATGTGTCTGTATTGGTAGCTGAGAGATGTCAACTTTATCTGCTACCATAGATTCTAATACTTTGTAGATTATGAATGATATTCTTTTGATAACGAGAGATTTGAGTGTCCCAATTTGGAACATTTCCCTGGGACCCCATAGGATTTTCCCTTTTGGGAGATTCATACATGTTCAGTAATTCAAAGTAAATACTGGGTTGCTTCTAAACGTGAACTTGGGGGCACATGTAAGTACAAATTATTTATACTGTCATTGACTGAGAAACTTCAGTAGACCCTTCCAAAAATTTCTTGCTGTGTTCATTAACTATGAGCAGCAGACAATGAAGACAATGCAGCAGTGGCACAGGATGAACATTCTAGAGCTGGAGGGACACTGTCCAGAACCTCGCTCAAGAGCCACAGGTACACTGCAAGCACTGGTCCTGGAAGCTTGGCATACCTTGGAGGCATCAACACAAGTAAATTTGACATGAGGTGGATTTTAGCTTCCAGCACTGTTGTTGACAACTCCACAAGGAAAAAAGAGGAAGGAGGGGAAGCATAGAGAAAGTCTAGTTTTGTATAAGGGAGGTTGGATGAGAGGAGAGTTAGAGTAGGCAGAGGGAGGTGGTTGGGTAGGAGAGGAATGGTAAGAATATGAATGACAAATAGTTGCATCACTAATGCACAATATTCTGAATTTGAATCGAGCTGAGCAAACAGGGCTGTTGCGAGTGATACAAGTGGTGGAGGATTTGGCATGTTCTTCGACTCCATGGGCTTTATAACTGTCTTGTAAGCATCTGAAAGAGAGAGAACAACATAAGAAGACATACAATTCAACATATTGCTTGGGAGAGGAGTGCATAGAATTGATGTGTAAGCAGAATAATGCATGATTGATGGATTTGTCAAGCTAGAAATCAGCATGTTCAAGACTTTAAGATGAGCTTGAGAATGAGCAGACCTAATCAAACAGATGAATTAGAACAGTAAGGGACCCAAAAAGGAAGATGAACTCACTGAGGATTGTAAGTGACTTGGATCTGCCAAAAAGAGGGAGCATGGTAGCAATGACATCAAACTCTGGTATGTTTGCGTTTGATCTGATTCTACTCTATAGAGAGCCCCACATGCAGGTTGATTTGTACACCTCCTTCTCAAAGTTGCACAGGAAGAGATTATTTTGTATTTGCACCACAACATAGATGAAAGCATTGAGATCGGAAGAAAGAACAAGAAAGAAGCTGAACAAAATGAAGAATGTATGATGGTTGGACTCATTGAGCTAGATATCAGCATGTTCAAGATTTCATTATGAGCCTGAGAATATGAGCGGACCAATGAATTAGAATAGTGAAAGAGCTCGAAAGGGGAATTGATGCACTGAGGATTGTAGGCAACTTGGACTGCCAATAGGATACTTCATTAAAACAACCCAGCTTGGTGTACCAGCTAGCTAAACAAACAACCTGGTATATAAATATTCGGTGTGTTCTTTGACTTGAACATGTCATATTTGAGGTAAGTCATGAAGCATTCAATCGAGGGGCAAGAGCAGGTGATTGGTGCAATGAGTCAAAGAGCCTCTTCATGCTATCGAAAGGCACTTTGAATACTTGAGGAAGTCTACTCTATGAGCTGTATAGCCATCTGGTAAGCATCCGAAAAACAGAGAACGATGCAAAAAGACATACAATTCACATAGCTTGGGAGAGAGAGAGTGTAGAATTGATGTGTAAGCAACGCGGCTCAGCAAGTGGCTTAGCCGTTATGGAACGGCTCAGAGAGCCGAGCCGTTACCATTAATGGCTCCAGAGCCGTGAGCCGAGCCATTACAAGTGAGTGAGCCGCGAGCCGGCGGAGCCGAGCTGTTGGCACCCCTATTCTCACCATTGTGTGTCCGCCTGAGTACTGTGATCTCGTACTTACTTCATACTTGATTCCATCAACAAGGACAGTGGGTCCACAAGCAGCAAGCCGATTCCAGCCCTGAGGAAACTCATGGTCTCAAATAGATTAAATCTTGCTTTCAGGCTAGCTCACAATCCGGATTTCAAGCTCGATTTTTCCATTGCCTAAAACTTTTCGTAATTTAGCAAGTTTTTCGGTCACTAGAAACCTTTTCTAATACTTTAATTTTCGATCTGTTTGCAGGGTACCAGAACTCTGGGCTTCCCCCTATGAAGCCAGCCTGATGAAACCCATCCGCGTGACGTGTTATGTTATGGGCTGCTGTCAGTGCAGTGGGAAAATTGCGTTGACACTTTCAAATACATGTCCGAAATTAACCCAAGCCTTGTCCTTGTCCTGGTCTGTGATCGTGAGTCTCAGCGTAACTCCTGCAATTTTCGCCGTCTGATATTTTACCCTTCAAGACTTTGTCACCATGATGGCCTTTCGCATCCTGATTTCTGTTCTCGTTCTCACACTTGGCGTAACCAACGCTAAATGGTGCTGCTGCAAGAACGACGCCGCAACCAGAGCCTGTTGTGCGGAATTTGGTCGGAGTACCTTTTGCGACTTGAGATGTGGTCTTTTGAGTTGGCGCACCTGCGATGCAGGGTTACCTGTGGACCAAGCCCACTTCAAGTGCTGTTGCGAGGCGTTCGGTGGGGTAGGCAAATGTTTCTGAAGTTTTCGAAGATTGTAAGTATTGATACGTCTTCGCACTTCTACTATACTCTGACTTTTATAACAAGAATGGTGTTTACAACTGACCTAACACATGAAAGCATCTTTGTTGCCGGATGCGATTCGTACACATTTCGATCTTATAAGAACTGCTTGGTCAGTAGGCGGTTAGTCAGGATCCCACGGAATGACGGTTGAATGTTGAACACTGAGAATCCATTTGTGCTTCATGCAACTCATGTCCAAAGCATTCAGAATCTGTCCCCCCAGCCACTTGGCAGGGAAAAGCCCAGACTGTGGCAGACTTCGGCCCTTTGTTTTGTTTGCATATTCGCAAATGAACACTCTGAAGTGATTGGCAAAAATTTTATGTGAAGTTTGTCTCTGTTAATATTGCATCGTATAGTGCTTTTAAGTTTTTCGTATCCTGAATACATCAGCAAAATCTCAGGTTCAGTTATCACAGCTATGAATAGCCGTGCTAGACGAAATAGACGAAAAGATGACTCCCGTCTATTGTATAGTACACTCTATAGACGGGCCATAGACATGCCATAAAAGCTGATATAGACGAGTGAATATCGTACAGTAGACATAATGAAACCACTATTATTTCGAATGCAATGATGACAGGGAATGATGGAAACTAGTACGTTAAGCTAGCAGATAAAATGAAAGAGGTGGGTTGCGCCCCCATTTGATGACATTCCTGAACACAAAGGTCAGTATCATCGGCAGGCAATCGAACATCAACAACGAAAACTCACTAATTTTCGCACTCTTTAACAACCATGGTAACCGTAGCATCACCTCTCTTCTCAGCGGGCTCTACAGCACCGGCGCCGCCAGCGTTGTCATCATCGGACCCTTCGGAATCAGATGAAAAAGCCGGGCGTTTGTGGTCTGCAGGAGCCAGTTCGTTGACAGTGACTACGGCGAGGTTCTTCTTGCCGGCTTTCTCTCGCTCTCTTGAAGAATTATTTGGCCTTGTCGGAGAAAGTTGTCCTCCATTCAGGCGGGTGATCGATGAGTGGTTTAAGGTATTTGGTGCAGTCGAACTCGAGATCCCGTTTGCCGTCACTATTCTTCCTCTCGTACAGATAGCCTCAGTTGTCAGTTGAGAAGTGATACTTTTGGTTCTTGGAGTCATAGACAAGTTCCCCGATAGTGTAGTAGGACAGAGCACGATGAACCTGGAGAAATGTTAATCAGTGTCCAATAATACATATGAGTGAGGCGCACCACTATGGACGACAACAGAACAGCGCATAAGGAGGACTGGCACTAGGGGATTCTATAACTTCAAAACCATGGAAGCCGTCAATATGGGTTTGAGGGAAAGTACGGAGGATGAGTTCCTGCATCCCAAAGCGCCACAAAAGTTATCAGAAGAGGTCTTATAACAGCTAGAAAGATGTAATACGCACCTTTCCCCTGTTCCTCTCGTAATTCCAACTATCCTAAACATAACGGTGAGTGTCATTAGGAAGGAGCTTGAGAAATGACCCAGAAAAGGACTGGGTCTTTTCTGGCGTGTTGAGGGCATGTTGCTCGTCATCGTCATCTTCTGCATCCTCGGATGAGTCTGGGTGTGAATGCTCCTTGATGAAAGTTTCGAGGTTGGTCAAGTCTTTTTCACCGAAACCAGGCCTCCAGTTCGTAACCCTGTAGCCAATCTGCTGTGAGAGGTATTGATTAGTAGTGTGCACAAAGAATTATACAACATTCAAAGCGTACCAAACCAGTCTAAACGTCATCACCGTTGGTCTGATATTTGCCAACCCCAAAAACACAGTCAAATTATCCCCTGAACTTCAGCACTTCAGCCCTGGAAAGCGAGCCCCATGGCTTCTGCCCTGTTCCCAACTTCTCGAATCTAGAGTGCCAACAGAATAAGTATCTTAGTGAACTGGTCATGTTGTGTCAAGTCAATTGGCAAGTCCTTGAGCTTCCATTTGTTACGCCCATCACGCTGGGCTGCCTTTGTGCTCTTGCCTGAGCTTTCATCAGTACGTTCAATCTTGACTGGAGCCTGTAAAAAGCAATTGATGAAAGAAGCTTGACGACGAGAAAAAAAAATAATACCTCGAATTCAACTTGCCGCTGTTGTCTTAGCCCGGTGACCAAGCCCTCTTATGAGCAGTGTGATCTCGATAGAGGGCTTGGTAAAACGGAGTTTAAATTTGACAGATACAGCTTCGGTGATCTCGGGGACGTTTATGTAAGGTGTCTATACCTTCCTTATTTAGTCTACGATGATGGGAAAGCTCGGACCAAGCTTTGCATCTGTACATATACTTGTACCAGTATTGTGAGCCTCCATCATAGATGGAGGCAGGCATGAATTCGGGCTAAGACAGAGTACAACAAAAAAGAGGCAGAAAAAATCAAATGAACTAGCAGCATGATGGGAACCACAGAAGTCAAAGGAACAAATCCTCACTTTTGAAACAAAAAAGGTATATATTGTTAGAATAACACAAAGAAAGAAAGAGGTACACAGAGCTTAAGACACAGTTGAGAATTTAAATAGAAGAAACATACACCATAGTAATTCATGTGACTAATACATAAGAGGCAACATTTTACATGGAGGCCACAGAAAATGGCCCTGCCTCCAAAAAAGCACAGACAATGTAGACAAAGAATGAATTCTACATTTTACTCCAAATTGTAATATATACTACTACTCTTGCTCAGTATTCAGAGTATTCAGATCTAGCTATTCTTTGAGATGAATTTTCTGAGCTATAAATGTGATGTTGCCTTTCTTGAAAACTATATCTCCAGCTCTTATCTAAAGTTCTCATATTACCCACCAACCCAAAATCATTGCAGTCAAAGATACCATTCTGAGCCAGGAAAGCAAAAGGGAATATACTCCATATAAGTAAATGCACTTCATCCATATTGAAGTGAGCTATACATTTACAGAAAGCAGCATTGTGAAGATAAGGGAAAAAGTGCATCAAATGTCCTTTGCTCATCTTGAAGAGTTGTTAAGCTGTAGTGATTATATACTGGGCAATACCATCCTGGGTTGCACCTTTCCTGCCATCATGAATATGATCCTAATTTTTATTTACAACTGAGTTGAAGATAAGTTGAGAGAAATAGTAGATATGTCTCACTCTCCAATACATTACATTCTGCAAGGTGTCCTGATTGGCTGAAATGGTCTTTATCCCATATTTCATTGAGAAGTCCAATACCTAGGAAGACATCACCATTGAACTTTGAATATGGTAAAGTCTGAGGCTCACCTGTGTAGCTGGAAGTTGCTTCAAAGGAGAAACAGTGATAATAATTCAAGTCAGTGAGCAGATGGCATTAAACAGCTTTATTATATTCCTATTTCATGAGTATCAAGGTACCAAATACATACATTTCCTATTATAGACATAGTAGTTAGAAATCTTTAAAGGCCACCTCACAATTTCATATTGAGCAGCCTCATTATTTTGTATACTTACCTATCCAATTCAACTCAATCTATTAACCATCTCTATCTATACAAACTATACATCCTATACACATAAATCTTACCATTACCTATATTAGAATCAGGTCTCACCTATGCTTTATATGTGATGAATTTCAATATTAAAACCCCTAGTCACTCTACATACTCACTGAACTGTTCAAGAATAAGTTCCATCTCTGGTAATAGTTCTTGAGACTTGACTATATGTTGTCAAACTATATTTTTTGCTGAATCTTGTCTCACAAATTTGATCCTGGCACATAGATCATACAATGATCTTAACAATATAGTTCCATGCTTACCATACTGTCATACTTCTTGCCTTCTTACCCTTATCTATACCTTGTCACTAGAGCTCTAACAATACAACAAGTTCCTGTTCAGTTCTCTGCATGATCTCAGTGCCCAACCCATAGTCAGTTTACACTCTAGCTATATATAAAGGCCATAAAATCCTCTGTAGTAGAGAGTGAAAATCCAAGTTACTGAGTTTCTCCTTAAGAACCTATACCCTCAAACCTCCAACACCTTTAGCCCTTAATCCTAGATCCTAGCTTGCCTATAAGTAACCTGAAAGCTTGTAGACTAGCATTCAACTTTCTAAGTACAAGGAGCATCAGAAAAATCCCCTGTGCATCAAGTAAACTGAGGTCTCACAGGCCTCTAGGGTGCCTATGGTTTGAATAGAAATTTAAGTCAATCTGGGTGACCTTGGCAATCATGGCCATAGCCTATATGGATTAAGAAACCTCAGAACCTCCACAGAACCTCATCAGGAAAAAGGCCCCTGTCCCAATGGTGTCTTAAGGATATCTGCAAGATAGCTTGAGGACATCCTAGGAGGCCTAGGAGTCTTAGGAGTCTTAGGAATCTTAGGACATTTTCAAGAACATAGGCCCATGCCTTAGAGACCTAGGAGACCTTAGACTCCCTAGGGCACTCCCAGGACAGCCCAGAACAGCCTAGGACAGCCTAGGACAGTGAGGACTATCCTAGGTATCCTAGGACACTAAGGATAGTCCCTAGTATCCTAAGTCTCCTAGGATAGTCCCCACTGTCCTAGGATGTCCTGGGCTGTCCTGAGGCTGTCCTGGGCTGTCCTGAGGCTGTTCTAGAGAGTCTTAGAAGTCTTAGGTCTCTAAGGCATAGGTCTATGTTCTTGAAAATGTCTTAAGACTCCTAAGACTCCTAGGCCTCCTAAGATGTCCTCAAGCTATCTTGTAGATATCCTCAAGACACCATTGGGACAGGGCCTTTTTCCTGATGCTCAGATTATGTGACTATTAATGTTAACTCTCTGTGTGTATCTATAAATGTTGGATGACTATAGTCTGAGTAATAACATTAATAAACATTGGAAATATACTACTACTACTATAAATGTACATTGTCACAGTCTAGTAGGAAGGATAGGTAGGAGAGGGAGAGGATTGAGACAAGCCCAAGACCAAGTCTAGTGAAGCTAAGGATGGAGATGGGGAATGAGTCAGATGAGTTCAGTAGATGGTTTGATAGGCAAACTTGCTTTGCATTAAGTTCACAAAGAATTGGCGACAGTTATCAAGAGCAGTCTCTGATTTCCATATCTGATAGAAATCTGCTGGTAATAGCATGCAGCTCTATCATATGTACAACATAGCTATAATTTCTTCTTGAGGAAGCTTAGAGGAATCTTTCACCTTTGTAGCCACATACATTCCATGATGAGGCTTCCCTGATAGTTTGAACTTAGAGTACCATTCTACATACACAAAGGGATCCTGCAACCAAGGTGCTGGTATCATCCTTCCAATGTTGTCTTTTATAGTAGATGGTAGATGAAATACCACCCATATCTGTCCAGCTCTGCAGCCTAAAGCAAATGGTGTCAGCCTTGGTAAAATCATGAGGGGTAGTTTATATACCTTCAACAGCAGTAGATTCAGCATCATCAGTCTCCAATATTATAATGGTGTTGAACTGGGTACTTTTTGACTCCCTTTACACTGGCAATACTCTGACAATCTCTCTCATGACCTCTCCATCTACCAGACTCAGAGGTTTGAGCTTGAACTGATGCCAAACCTTAAGAAAATCAAAAGGGAGGGTTTTCTTGAGAAGCATGTGCCTTTTCAGCTGTTGGCCATTAGAAAGAAATTTGTTTAGGAAAATTTTCAAGTGACAAATAAAATTAGGTGTATTGTGCAAGACCCGAATTATTGATAATGACTTGTGGGGCTCAGGCAGATACTCCACTATGCTGTAATGTGCCTCTGAGTGCATGGATATGCCACTGTCAACCACCATGGCATCTCCTCCTTCTCCTCCTCCTTCTTCTTCTCTATAACAAGTCCCTCTTCAGCATCCATGTTCTCTGATAGTTCACAATTCAAGCCATAGCATGCAACTTTTTCTTGCCTGGAGAGCCAAGTTACCATTTGGAGAAAATGATCTCTCTTATTGTATTAAGATCAATCAATCAATTTCACCAAGCTACTAAGAAACTAAGAACCAAACTAATAAGTCTAGACCTTTTGTATAAGGGACCATTAGGTAGTTGACTATACTATAGTATAGACTACAAAGCAACTTAGAAGAAAAGGATTTCCTGGCAATCCTCAGGATAATAGACTTGTTGACTATTGGATACTTCTGGATCTGGTTCAGGAAAAATAGAATGGTTCACTGGTATATACTCAGGATGGTTGAATAGTTCTAATAGAACMATATTGGAAACACAAAGAGGCTTGATTCACAAAATAAT
>RCHF01001333.1:0-11466 GCA_003987895.1 Neonothopanus nambi | reverse complement strand
ACTCATAAATAGTCAATTTCCTTATTAGATACCCCTAAAATTTCAGTATATAAAGACCTAGTTTTGCACTGTGTACAGTAGTCTCGTTATTTTGCCAATCAAGCCTCTATTTGAACCCTCTATAAGTGTGAATCTTTGAATCTTCAAAACCTGAAATTACCTGAGTATCTAACCAGTGAATCTCTGAACCCACCTATACCTGAGTATTATCAGAAGTACAGTACTGAACTATCCCCTGAGTTATCCCAGGTTGAAGGAATCATCAACTATTAGTCTTTTATACCTTGTTACTGTCTAGTTATTCAACTACTTAGCGGTAACCTACACGAAGGTCTATTCAACTGTTACAATTGGGAATTTTAACCTTTCCTGTTAATTGCTTGACCAAACGGATCGACGTTGATCTTAACATAATAACGAGACTAAACCCGTCCATAGTTGAATGGCTACTGAAACAAGAATAACTTCAACTGATACTCAGAACGATATCGAACAAACTCCTACTTCTCCTCGCTACTACGTATCGACCCCTGGAAGTGGGAATATTAACCGTCCCGATAATACCAACGAGCCTAATCAGACCATTAACACTTCGTTCGTACCCTTTAGTATCCCAGGGAGACGCCTAGACGAAGAGGAAACTCCTAACATTGATCCTACATGCTTTCGAAACCCAGGAACCCGGAGAATTACCTATCCTAGATCTCTTGGGATAAATACTGCAGACATCACTCCTATCTCCCCAATACGACCACGAGACACTCTTCGTCGAGAACTTCTCAGAGCGGCTGTATATAATAATCAAAATATCAATATGATTGACGCCTCGCATACGGTCACTGACGAACTTCTACAAGAAGAATATGAAGGACGTACAGAAGCTCATTCAGGCTCACCTCATCGAATTGTGGACGACAGATCGTCGACCCATACTAGCACAGGACAGCAAGAGGCTATAACCGTAAATGGGATAATAGAACCAGAGAATGAACAAGAAGATAATGACGTACCAGGACTTTTAGACGTGTCAGACTCGGAGGAGGAGGAAAGCAATGTAGAAAGCGCCAATGAAAGTAGGGAGAATGGTGTGGATATACTCTCTCGAGTTAATATGAGAAGGGGATGGATGAGGGCAGTCCCTATGACCGGCTTTTGAAACTATGTGGATGGCATGAGATCGGCGTTAGGGAGTATGTATTCGTCTCCCGCTAGAACAAATGTCATCAACGACACTCCAAGGTCAGTACAGATGAATCGAGAAAGTACACGTACTGGTCGCTTCCACTCTCCTACATCTAGTCAACGAACTTCTAACGACTTGGAAGCCGAACGACGGGCTTTAGAAGACCAAATCCGCAGCCTTGCCTTAGAATGTCGATCGTTGTTAAGAAGGTTGGGGATGCGGGAAAATTTGTGGCGATCAAACTACGGTTGGATCAGAAGGTTAAGAGACCTATACGAAGCCGAACCAGAAGATGTGAGTGACGAGATTATAGGGGGACTTAGTTTTGAACCTCACTTAGAGGAACTAGAACATCTCTATGAGGTATCCCAACGACCGAATATACGACCTCTGCTTGAAGCGTATGAAGCATCACGCCGGACTCCTACCCCACCATCGATAGCCTCTTCGAGAGCGTCTTCCAGAGGATCGTCAGCACCTATAAGAATTCCGGTCCTGCAAGAAGTTACAAGAGAAGAACGAGGTAGTCAAATCTCATACATAGATGAGGTTCAGTCTCATAGAAGCTCGCCTCATAGATCACCAGTTGCCCCTATAGAAGTACAAACTCTACAAGAAGTAACTGTTGAAGAGGTGGGTGAACAACCACTTGATGACGAGCAAGTAGACATACCACAAGAACCATCACCTCCATACCAAGCTTCTCCACCTGTATACCCCAGTCCAAGTCCTCCCAGGGACCCAATTCCTCGAACTCACTCGAACGGCCATCTATCGCCTTGTAGTCCTACAAATGGAAACTCAATTCCTAGAAACGTTCCATACGAAGACCCTACTAGTAGAACCCCCCGTTCAAGTCGTTTGTCTACTGAAAGTTGGACTATGGTATCCGAGAGAATGAGTCCATTAAATCTGGGGGATCGACTAATACATGAGACTCGTAGAAATCCGCGTTTTGAGACACCCATGCGAACAGTAGTGGGCACGGCAGCAAGGGCAGGATTAAGAGCTGTACGACGAGCTACACCGTGGGTAGGGACAAATCGACCAACTGTTATTATTTCGGATGGTTCGTCCGGCTATCAGATATCAACACGAAGTAACCATTCAGAAACCCACGTACCTAATCCCAACGAATATGAAATAACTGACCCCGTCCCACCTTATGAATCAGATCCAGAAATCCCTCCGCCAGGAAACCCACTAGTTGAAATGGAACGTAGAACCTTGAGACCTATAACTCCCAACCAAACGAGAATGTCAATACGAGCCACTATTGATGAAAGTGGATATCGAGCAGACGAGGAAGAGTCACCGACACAACGAATGATGAGAACCCGCAACACGCGTTCGTCGACACAGCCATCTCCACGGAACACGGAAATACCGGAACGGATGTTAGCTACCGATCAATCAGAACGGTCCAAACGAGTTATACTTACCGACATTCCTCCACGACCCTCTAATATCCCTTCAAATCGAGAAGATACGCTAATGACAGATAGAGGACGAGTATCGAACAGACAGTCAACGGCATCCAGATATCCAGGGATGAGTCATTCAAGGGCTAGAGCCGCTGCATGGAGAGAACGACGCGCGAGATTTGAAGACTCGTTTCAAGAAAGTGAAGCACCTATTGTTACAGAACGCGAAGAAGAACAAAGGAACTACTCGGCAGTAGAACAACAGCAACGAAGCTCCGGCCAATCAAATTATCCAACAACGGAGCAGAATGATGTTGGGGAGGTTACACAACAAATTGAGGGGGAAGGACAATTAGGAATCCCATTTAATCAAAGTAAAAGTACATGGAATGACGAAGGTGAGTCAGTTAATTTTATAGGTGCTAACATTTCAGCTTCTAAACCTACTCGACCCGATTTCCACCAGCGCCAATCTGAATTCAACGCTATTCGAGAAAGTCCACCTCATATAACAGGACCCTCATATGTTACATCAACACCCCTACCACGTCGAGAAACTCCGAGGGACCCGTCTTCGATTGCTGGACCTTCTAGAATACCTGATAATCAACAAACTTCACCGTCATCGTTAAACTCTCATGACATCGCCAACTTACGAAATCGTGGCGAATATCCCTTTACACCTAACAAGGGAAAAGCGCCAATAAGAACGACGACAGGAGGAGGTAGTGGTCCGCCAGAAGATCCATCGGGACACGGAACCGGAGGATATGATAACGATGGTGACCCCTCGAAACCAACAGCTCCTAATAGGAATAGCAGTAGTAATGATGGAGGAAACAATGACGATCAATCAGGAGGAATAGCAGGAGGACCGGGAGGACCACAGCCTCCAAGAGGACCGAATGGAGGAGGATGGAATGGATGGAATGGTCGGGATGGTCGGGATGGATGAGACAGCCGAGATGGTCGGGATGGGCGGGATGCTAAAGGAAGTGAAGACAGCGCAGAAAGACGAGAAAGAGAGGAACTTACCAGGGCATTAAATAGGGAAGCCAAGTTGGATATTAATAAACCTAAAGAATTCGACGGATCAGATCGAAAAGAGTGGTCGACGTTCATTGATAGTTGTGAGAATATGTTCAGTGCCAAACCTACTATTTATGCCACCCCCAAATCTCGAATTGCCTTTGCGGCGTCCTATTTCTCTGGTGCAGCGTTGAGGTATTACAATAATTTACAGAAAAGGGAAAGAGATGGAGAAGACATACCTGCACTAAACCTCTGGGAAGAATTTGTGCCTCAACTTTCACGCTTGTTTGGACTTCACGATGAAACATTATTCTCTCAGTCCACACTTGATACGATCCGCCAACGTTTCAATGAGGTATTTGCGGACTATCTGGTCAGATTTGAGGACGTAGCAAATAAGACTCAATATAATGATCCAGCTAAACGATTCAGATTACTGCGGCAGATTAGAAGTGATTTAAGAAACAGACTCACATTACATGGGCGAATTCCACCAACATACGATGAGGTCGTTGAACGATTACTTGAAATAGATAGCGCCCGAGAAGCTTTCAATGAAATAGGGTTGGGAGAGAATCGTACGTTCAATAGCGACTTGGGAGGGAATGTAAATGCAATGGGACAAACATACCAGGCACGATATGTTCCCAGAAACCAACTAGGAGGAAAGGGAAATCAACCAAGTAAGCAAGTTAGTGGGAATGCAGTGGACATACAAGAGGTACCTACCAATCCAACTAATCCACCACGTATATCACAGGAAGAGTTTGAACGGCGAATGAAAGAAAAACTGTGTATAAGATGTGGTAAACCTGGTCACATCGGTCGAGAATGTAAGACTTACCCAATGATTGCAAGAGCAGCCTTTGAAGAACATCACGAAGAAGGCAGAGACTGTTGCCATTATGGGAGAGCAACATTCACAGATAATACCAATGACCACGAACCAATATACCTGAAAGTCGAGGGCGTAGACGGTCTCATTCAGATTGACGACACAATCTTTGGAAGAGGCGCTGTCGGAGAGGGAAATGAAGAATATAACGATACGGGAAACGCAGAAACGACTCAGGAGGACAGGGATCACACTTGAGTCAAATTCTAACCGATCCCCCTAATTCAAATCTCACAACGAGCGAACCAGTAACTATAACCTCTAGATCAGAGCAATCATTTATTATACCTGTAAAACTTCCTAATCGAAACTTACTAGATCATCAACCAACTCACTATGCATTATTGGATACTGGAGCGACAAGATCGTTTATAGACGCTAAATTAGCAAATCAATACAAAAAATACTTAAAGAAACTTACCAAGGGAATTCCGCTAAGACTGTTTGATGGAGAATACACATCTGCTGGGAATATTACACATGAGATACAATTGGAAGTCAGCTTTGATAACAAAATCGACCATAAAATCATGCACACTATAACCTTCTTAGTAACCAGATTACATCCTGAGACGCCGGTAGTATTAGGATTACCATGGTTTAGAAAGTACAACCCTCGAATCGATTGGACGACACTGACATTTACTCTTGACGACAATGTTCGACTATCCGCCGTCCTAGTAAGAGACATCGTCCATTCACACGGCATTTTCCAGCATAAGCATCATAGTCAATATAGAGTCAGTATAGAAGAGGAAGACGAGGAAGATGACATACCACAAGGAGGTTTGGGTATCGACGACCCGGTATTATTGCATAAGGACAAACTCGATGCCTACCTTCAAGAGAAGAGTAGTGAGAAGAAATTAAAGGAACGAGAGAAAGATATGGCGCGATTTAAGGAGATAGGGACACCGGATATCTGCATCGTAAAGGCCACCACGTTCATGGAGTTGATACTAGAAGGATGTCAAACAGCCATTTTATATATCACACCATCGCAGGAAGGGGCTGAAGTTGAAGCAAGAGTTGCCGAAGTCGTAGAAACCGAAGACCTGAAGGGATTGGAACAGGCTCTTAATCCTAAGAAACCTTCAGACCAAGAAACCTTAGAGAAACTCGTACCTGAGACTTATTGGCCTTATGCAAAGGCATTCTCTTCAATCGAAGCTAAAGTTTTACCCCCACACTGACCATACGACATCCGCATAGACACAGAAGAAGACAAACTACCTCCCTACGGAAAGCTGTATAACCTGTCAGAAAAAGAACTGAAAGTACTAAAGGATTATATTGACGAAATGCTGGAGAAAGGGTTTATCCGACCTTCTACATCTGCCATTGGGGCACCTGTACTATTTTCCAAAAAGAAGGATGGAGGACTACGCCTCTGCGTAGACTATCGAGCATTAAATAAGTTAACGAAGAAGAATCGTTACCCCTTACCTCTAATCGGAAACCTTATAGATCAGCTACGAGATGTGAAAATATACTCGAAGTTGGATTTGCGAGCCGGCTACAATAACATACGAGTGGCGGAAGGGCATGAATGGAAAACTGCATTCCGTACAAGGTATGGAGCATATGAGTATTTGGTTATGCCATTTGGACTGACTAACGCACCATCCGTATTTCAACGCTTCATCAATGATGTATTTCGAGACATGGTTGACGACTTCGTAATCATCTACCTCGACGATATTCTGATCTACTCCAAGGATGAAGCACAGCACAGAGAGCACGTATCGAAGGTCCTGCGAAGGTTGGAAGAACATGACTTACACATAAAACCGGAGAAGTGTGAATTCCATACCGACTCTGTTGAATATTTAGGAGTGATTGTATCGCCTAAGGGAGTAACAATGGACCCACGAAAAGTCGAAATTATTCAGAACTGGAAGCCTCCAGGTACAGTCAAGGAATTACAATCCTTCTTGGGGTTTGCTAACTTCTATCGGCGGTTTATCGATAACTATTCCGGAATCGTGAAACCGTTAACAAGACTCACAGGAAACAACGTACCATGGGATTGGACTCCTGAGTGCAATAAAGTCTTTGAGCTGCTAAAAGGTGCCTTTCAAGAAGCTCCAATTTTAAGACATTTTGACCCAAACTCACCTATTATCGTGGAGTCGGACGCCTCAGACTATGCCATAGCTGCTATTATATCACAAACGGATCCCTCTACGAAGGAAATACATCCAATTGCCTTCTTCGCTCGAAGCATGACCAGTGCTGAGCTAAATTACGATATCTATGATAAAGAGTTACTCGCAATAGTTGAATCATTCAAACAATGGAGATCATACCTAGAAGGTGCTTGATATCAAATCCAGGTATTCACTGATCACAATAACCTACAATGGTTCACTACGACGAAAAAACTAAGCAGACGACAAGCCAGGTGGTCTGAGTTCTTGTCAGGTTTTGACTTTGTTATAAATTACCGGCCAGGACGACTGGGAGGGAAGCCGGATGCATTAACTAGAAGAGCGGATGTCTATCCCAAAAAGTTAGCACAGGAAAAGATGAATCAGGAGAATTACCGAATACTCCTACAACCACAACAACTAATGGCCAGCCTAATCATGAACAATGAGGCAGATATTGCACGAATCCGGCAAATTCCAAAAGATACTTTCTGGAGAAAATACACCGTCATCGCCGAATCCGAAGATCCGGGACCATTTAAGTTAGAAGACGAACTACTGCTGCGAGAGGGACGTATATACGTACCAAAAGATGACGATTTGTGGCTACGTATTCTTCAGATACACCATGACCACAAATTAAGTGGACATCCCAGAATAAGAAAGACTTGTAAACTGATACAACGCACCTATTTTTGGCCAGGACTACATAGAGATGTAACCCGGTATGTGAGAAGCTGTAATGATTGTCTACGAGCTAAAAGTAGTCGGAAAAAACCTTTCGGCTTGCTGAAACCGTTACCCATCGGAGAGAGACCATGGAGCTCCATTTCGATAGACCATATCGGAGAATTACCGGCATCCAATGGATTTAATGCTATTCTCGTCATAGTATGTCGATTGACCAAACAAGCTGTCTTCATACCCTGCCGGACCGATGATAATGCAGAACAACTCAGTAAATTATTCATTCGGCACATATTTTCGAAGCATGGCTTACCTGCCGACATAGTATCAGACAGGGGAACAACCTTTGTATCTTCCTTTTGGAGATCCTTGTGTGATGCGCTAGGGATCCAAACAAACTTCTCATCAGCATATCATCCTCAGAGCGATGGTCAAACAGAACGAACAAACCAAACTCTTGAACAGTATCTACGACTATTTGTTAGCTACGATCAAGACGATTGGGAGGAGTGGCTACCATTAGCCGAGTTCACGTACAACAACTCACCTAGTGATGCTACTGGAATCACGCCCTTCTTCGCCAACAAAGGGTTTCACCCAAGATTGACCATATCTCTAAAACAGGTTCCAAATCATTTAGCTCATTTAAAGGCTCAGGAACTAAAAAGTGTTCATGAGTACCTAAAGAATGAGATTGAGAAGAGTAATAAACAATCGGAGAGGTACGCTAACCAAAAGAGAGGTCCTACTCCAACGGATTGGAAAGTTGGGATGAAAGTATGGCTTAACACGAAGAATATAAAGACAAAGAGACCAACCAAGAAACTGGACCATAAGCAACTGGGACCTTTCGAGATCGTTAAGAAAGTGTCGGATCACGCGTACAAATTAAAGCTACCACGCACCATGAATACGATTCATAATGTATTTCACGTTGACTTGCTTACACCCCACCCTCGAGAATTCTATCCGAATCGATGACAGCCTCCACCACCACCCATCGAAATTGAAGAAGAAAAGCATTTCGAAGTGGAAAGGATACTGGATAATCGTAGGAGGAGAGGGAGGATGGAATATCTGATTCGATGGGAAGGTTATACACCAGAACATGATACCTGGGAACCAATTAGAAATGTCATCAGGTCACAAGAGTTAGTAGAAGAATATCACCAAGGTCACCCTCATAAAGAGGCTCTCAAAGAAGGTGAGTTCGAGAAAATTGCCGAGCAGGAAAATTCACTCAGCCAAAATCGCAAATAAAAAAGTGAATTTCCAAGGTAAACACACCTGGATCCTGGTACAAATCGGTAATGGAACAACAACATAGGACAACCTTCAAATATCGTACAAATAAACCTCGCGGATAGGAATCAGTTCTCAGAAGGATAACGAAGCTCCCCATCACTCATAGCATTTCCTCCACGAGAATTGACGTCTGATCTATCGCCCCACAAATAGTTTGTTCGAGTAATATGGGGCTCGCCCAATGACCAGGCAGTAGGATGAGTCAGGCCTGAGATTCGAGCCAGATGATCGAGGGGCTCATCGATACCAATACTCGCAAAGTGATTGGCAAGCAATAACTTGCGAGTACGAGCTGCCTCGAAAATCGTGGCATCCATCGCCTCGAAGCAACGAAGAAGCCAGTCACGAAAAATGGTGACAGGTGTTTGACCAGAAGGAGGAGAGGGAAAGATAGTGTGGATGCTATGAATTAGAACCTGGAGATCCGTTCGAAGAGTCGAGAAGAAGGGACTAGGATCCATGCATACACCACGATAGGCAAGATCTGCCAATTGGGAGTTCAGTCGATCCTTCTCGGCACCTGCTTGAAGAAGGGTGTTCAATTCCACTTCTTTTGCTTGAAGCTCCTCTTTCTTCTCTTGAACTTCACGGTTACGACGAGTGTGCACATTAAGAAGAGCGAAATGAGCATGACGCATACGGTCGACACGAGCCAACTGTTCTTGACGATGAACTGCGAGAATGGAGAGACGATGGTTCGCGTCTCGGTAGTTCTCCAGCTCCATATTGGCATGAGTTAGTTGTCTAATAAGGGAATAAGTAGGAATAGTAAATGTAGCATAAGGATAACCTACGCTGCCATGAAATTTCTGGTATCCTCCGCCTCAATCTTTGCACCCTCTAACTCTTCCTTCTCTTGATTCAACAAACTGATCTTCTTATTCAATTCTTGAATGATTCTGTCGAAGCAAATTTCAAAAAGGTATCTTGAAGGAAAACAAGGAAAGAAGGAGCTAACCGATCAGAGTCTCCAGTTAAAATGTCTCCTTTACCCTCGGCATGGACAACCTTGTTATCATCCTCCCCGGTGACGCTACCGTGTACGAATCAATAAGCAATCGGACTGTTAACAGCAGGTAAAGAATCAAGAACCTAGAAAGGTCCGGTTGAGCCTCTGATTCGGACCATGCAGGAATTCGTGTCCATCTGGAATCTCCAGAAGAAACGAGCACTACAGAAACGGAGGAAGAGTTGTCAGCTTGGGTATCGCCGAAAACGTCGACATCGGTGTTGATTGGTTCAGACATAGTAGAAAGGTGAAGTATATTGGTTGATGGAACCTCCCAACCATGATTCCGTCTTTTATAGCGTCTCCAACCTATCTGCATGACCCGTTCCATCTGCACTATCCCCAAATCTAACGCCATATTACTGGACGATAACAATGACCCTTGAGAAATCACAACGAGTGCCTAAAACTAAAAAGAAACGCACCAATCGTATCCAGGAAAGCTCAACTCATGGTAGCCAAACCACCCAACCGAACCCGTCCCCCGCCCCACCACGTCGAAAAGAACACCAGGATCGGCCTCGTTGCTCATCGATATGAACATCTCGTAAGAAGTTCGCGTCTCGTGAAGCAACACTAACGACTCGGAAGACGCGTGCAGAACTAAACCCGTTGTATGAAGTCGAAGAAACAAACGAGCGGTCAAAAGTAGTTTAGGGGCGATATCCTCGTGTCCAGGGCTGCAATAATACCTTGAATCCGTCAGTGAGAATGCCGTCGAGGGCTCCGGCTAGAGAAGGGAGGAGGTACTGTTAGGATATAGACAGATACACGCCGTGATGAAGAACGGACAGCTAGATGATGGACGCGTGTGAGTCATGTGATACAGATAAGATAAGATAATTACCTCAAGAACAAATACTAAATTAGTACCTTCATTTCGGAACGACGAGTCAAAGATCCTCGGGTCACGACGAGTCGATATAAGTCATAGACAGTCATAGATAGTCATAGCTAGTCAGTATTACTCATAAATAGTCAATTTCCTTATTAGATACCCCTAAAATTTCAGTATATAAAGACCTAGTTTTGCACTGTGTACAGTAGTCTCGTTATTTTGCCAATCAAGCCTCTATTTGAACCCTCTATAAGTGTGAATCTTTGAATCTTCAAAACCTGAAATTACCTGAGTATCTAACCAGTGAATCTCTGAACCCACCTATACCTGAGTATTATCAGAAGTACAGTACTGAACTATCCCCTGAGTTATCCCAGGTTGAAGGAATCATCAACTATTAGTCTTTTATACCTTGTTACTGTCTAGTTATTCAACTACTTAGCGGTAACCTACACGAAGGTCTATTCAACTGTTACAATTGGGAATTTTAACCTTTCCTGTTAATTGCTTGACCAAACGGATCGACGTTGATCTTAACAGATATCCARGCTAAAYCCGTCCATAGTTGAATGGCTACTGAAAAAAGAATAACTTCAACTGATACTCAGAACGATATCGAACAAACTCCTACTTCTCCTCGCTACTACGTATCGACCCCTGGAAGTGGGAATATTAACCGTCCCGATAATACCAACGAGCCTAATCAGACCATTAACACTTCGTTCGTACCCTTTAGTATCCCAGGGAGACGCCTAGACGAAGAGGAAACTCCTAACATTGATCCTACATGCTTTCGAAACCCAGGAACCCGGAGAATTACCTATCCTAGATCTCTTGGGATAAATACTGCAGACATCACTCCTATCTCCCCAATACTACCACGAGACACTCTTCGTCGAGAACTTCTCAGAGCGGCTGTATATAATAATCAAAATATCAATAT
>RCHF01001332.1:0-30887 GCA_003987895.1 Neonothopanus nambi | reverse complement strand
ATGATGGAGAGGAGGAGTTGGGAAATAATACAGTCTATGTGCTCACAAGGCTAACTTATATACAACAGCCACAATCTTAAATTGCAACTCAGTTGATGGTAAGTGACTCCTTACACTGATGCATCTTCTGAATGAGATGAGCTTCTGGATACTAAAGCCACTAAGATGAGTATTCAGTGCCAGTTTGATGGAATGGAGTTCCTTGATTAGCCTATGTCCCATGTGGGTAGTTTGATGGATACTAAGGTAACTGAGATAAACATTCAGTTTAATTGGAATGGAGTTCCTTGATTAGCCTACATCCCATGTAGGTAGCTTAGTGGATAAAAATGTCACAGTAGGAGCATAGTAACAATCATCAGAGTCTCATCAAGCAGTTATTGTTCCTGAACAACATAGTATGAACAATGTAAATGCATATGTGAGTCTGGTGGCAGTGATCATGTTTTTTTTTGGTGGAGCATAATGGCTCAGGCCAAACAACATAGTTGTTACCCCTTTGCCTGCAGTGATCATGTTTAGTCTTGGGTCTTGGTTGTCATGAGAACTCTAATGCAGAGGAATTTGAGTGGTGTGCTCAAGTTCTTGTTACCTTGTTACCTTGTCACTTATTCATTGCATGAACAGGATCATCTGAATTGAGCTAGGTATGAGTGAAACATGGATGGAAGCCTGTCATGGCTCACAGCAGGCAACACTGATGAGGACTGATCAGACATAGAGAGAATCTGTGAAATGTCTGGTATTGAGACAAATGTCCATACATGTATGGGATGAGATGAGATAACAAATGATAGAAGAAGTAAGTACTGCCTTGGTATGTAGGGGGGAATATGATGATCACAAATGTGTATATGCATATATGAGATGAGATGATGGATGTAAGTAAGTACTGCCTTAGCAGAGGGGCAAAAACAATATGACAGATATTATTTTGATGAACAGTTTTGACTGCAGAGTATGCAACTACCTCTCCAGCAGTGGATCTAACAACCATAGCAGTAACCTCTTTCTCAAATTCTACTTACTTCTCCGTGTACAGCTCCCTTTGTTCATCCCCACCACCCAGAGCATTGATAGCCTTGCATATCACCTCTTTGTTAGACAAGCATCAAACGTAATTCCCCTGCCCATCATATGCCAGCTTTTGGGATTTTAAGCATCAACAGAAGACCTAGGGCTGTGATAGCACTTTGGATCAATTGCACAGGTGTGCTGAGATTGATAGGTAGGAACAAGCCAAGTGGGCAGCCATGCTGTCATAGACGTTCTTTTGGTCTAAACTTATCCTGAATAATCCTTATCATTTCTGGTGATGGATGAATCTCTACCTCTCTCTCCTTCTTAGCAACAGCATCAGCAGCTCCCTCAAGCACCCAAACATCAACATGCTCAATCTCAACTGTAACCACATCCATCTTTCCCATCAATTCCATTGTCTTCCCAGGATCAGTAAATGATCCATCTGTATGTGCATGTGAAAGGTTGGAAGGTGGTGGGTTGAGGACTTGTTTTGTGAGTGAGTGAGATTTGTTGAGGATTATTATGGAGATGTTTAGGAGGGAGGCAGAGGATGAGAGCATGTGGCCTAGCTGGCTGCCACCTGTTGGGGTTGAAAGCAAAGACAGACATTAATGTGGGTTATTATTTAGTAAGGGTGACACACCAAGTATACCAACTATTTTGTCTGTTACTGACATTCGTTCGATAGGATGGAGTTGTAATCAATAAGAGAAAGAAAAAAATTGATTTGAGTGTCTAATTGGTCTGTGTGTCACTCATGACTTGTATATATTTACTTATGTTTACTTTAGATGTCATACTTGAAGTCAATCAAGATTCAAGTTCAGCGCATAGAACACATAGAAAACGGTGTAGAAAACTATGCCTGCTACAAATACTGCCACGAACTCCAAACCCATTGTACTGAGGAAGCAAAATAGGAGGAAGAGGAGGAGGGTGGAGGAATCTTCTGAATCGATTCAGTGTCTTCCTTGGAGTTGTCTGATGGGTGAGGGCATATGAATAAAAAGGACTACGACAATGACAAAATCAAGAGGAAGGGTATCTGTGGGATCATCTTCTTCCTCTTCATCTTCGGAGGATGAATCGGGCTCATCTTCGGAACTGTCTTCATCCTCAGAGTCTGACAACTCAGACGAGGAAATCCACCTGAAGAAAAATCATACCCAAATCTTTCAACACACCTGTTCCCTTTGTACTACCCATGCCAATGTCAACACACAAACAACAGAACTAGAACCAGAAGCCCCCCGCCTGTTGTCTTTATCACCTTTGGTTCGAGGCATACCTGTACCTGCCACACAGTCATTTTTACCTGAACATGACAAGGCCCAAGCACATGAGAAGGAGAAGGGAGACAGGAACCAGGGGAAACACAACAAACACGAAGAAGTGAGGGGGGCATACAGGAACCAGAGGAACCAGGGGGAAAGGGGAGAGGAATGGATGCTGAAAGAAAACTTCAAAAAGTTCTGGATGGGTGCCGTCATTGATGGTTTTAGGGACTATTTGGGAGAGTTAGGAAGGTGAGTTCATTGTTCTCTTCTCTTGCTGTTGCTGCTTTTGTTCCTGTCTTTGTCATCACTGCTTCTTTTTTTGTTTCGTCATCCCTGTTTTGGTCATCATCTCGTCGTTATAATCCCCTCCACTTTTCCCAAGTTCATCTTATCCTCCACTTTCCCTGTTACCCTCCACCTTCCCAAGTTCATCTCATCCTCTTGTGACACCTTCTAACCACCCTCCTCCACACCAGGACCCAAACCTTGTGATATAATATATGTCCTCCAACAATCCGACCCATCAACACCAGGAACTAAGCCTAACAAAAACATTTTTAAATGGAATTGAGATGGTCATTGGGGGAAGGTGGTTTATTATAGTAACAACCTGACTTTAGGGTACGAACTTCAGCCTTATCCTCATCTTGTCATTTTCTTTTCTTCTGGGGACTGTTTCCCTCTCTTCATTGTTCTCTGTCTGTTGTTGTGATATGTGTGACCACCCTCTAATGACCTTGTGACTGTACCCAGGACCAAAAGCTAACAAAAACAAAACTATCACTGTTCATTGACTCACTTGTTTCCAGGGTGAGGTGTTTGAATCAGAGGTGGGGGTTGTTTTTGGATAGGGCTGATGGGTTGCATGATGATTTGGAGGGGTAAGAACAGGGTGAGGGGGTAGGGATTTCCAGATGGGTCATGTGTGAGTCATAAGTTTGGTTTATTATGATTATTATTATGTTCCAGTTTTGGTTTTTGGTTTTGGTTTTGGTTTATCACCCCCTGTTTTCTTTCTCCTTTTTGGGGTCTTGTCTTGCTTGTCTGTCATTGTTGTAGTTGTCATTGTGATATGATATGTGGGACAACCTCTAATGATCCAACCCACCACTATCAGGAACTAAACCTAAAAAAACATTTAACAAAGCTATTGCTCCTAGTTGACCCATTTGCAAGGGAAAGTGTTTTTTGTCTTCATCTTTAGAATCAATCCCTGGTTCTTCAATATTTAGTGAGGACTCGGAGGACTCAGAGGTGCCTGAGGTGGGTGAGGGTAACAGAAACTTAAACAAACTGGGGGTGGTTGTCAAGGGGTGAGTACAAACTGAGCTTGAGGTTAGAAAGAAAGTACCTTACTGAGTCAGACAAGTGTTGCATAATTTTCACATATGCATATTCAACTGACAAATGTTATTTGAAGGTCCAGCCATTAACAATGTAAATAAATAACAAGTAGATATTGTGCAAACACTCATAAATAGATAGAGTATCAAACCAGTATATAAATATTGAAGGCCAAGTGAAAAAGAGAAAAGGGAATGAAAGGAAATTGCTACCACTACATTCTGCTGCCAGCTGTTACACACCCTCAAGACCTGAATATCTACTCCTCCAATCCATCACTATCTTGCTGCCCTTCAGACCCACCCAGAACATCCATCTCAATATCATCTCCTGAGTCAGGGTTCCTTCTCACCAGAGAGCTCTCATGCATATTGGAAGACCCTGATGCTTCACCCTCTGCAAACTGTAATGAGGCAAGTGTGAAATTCTCAGCTGGTCTTCTATTGTTCTCCTGAGATTGAGAAGATATCTCTGACATTGTCTCTTCTAGCACAGACTTTCTATACTTGATGAGAGCAATCACAGCAAGTGGATAAATGGCCTGTAGAGAATGAAAGTAGTTAATAGCTAGTATTGGAATTACCCATGAAATATTCATACTGAGACACAGTCAAATACTGTGAGAATAATATCAATCAGAAATGTCATACCAGTACTTGTAGCAACTGATGCAGGTAGTTGGGAAAGTATGAGAAGTAGTAATATTTGGAGTAACTATCAGACATTAGCCTTCAAACAAGGAAGCTGAGTGATGTGATTCACCTGAAGAGAGCCATATACAAGGCCTGACTCCACAAGCAATATGAGAATCTTTTGACTATCTGTCCTCTTATGTCTTCTTCCATGTATAGACATCATTCTTTGGTGCAGCCTAAGTCAAATCCAGATTCATATCCAGGCTATGTCAGAGGAACAATTGGAGAAAAAACCAAGAAACACACCAGGCTTTTACATAAATCAACCCTGTGCCTAGTATGTTTACTGCTAGACTGAGAGCATAACTGGCTATGTTCAGGCCATTGTAAGCTTGACTGTCATTTTTCTGCATACTATTCGGAGCTGCAGCACTTGCAAAGTTTACAGCTATACAACTTTATAAGCCATGATCTCCATCATGAAATGTAAGTAACCTCACCAATATTGGTTAGCATGAAGAGAATCAGGCTTGATTGAACCCAGTGATTTAATGGCCACATTGTCCATGCCCTCCAAGCAATAGTCATATCACCAAGTACAAGCTTTTCATATCAGTTAAGCATGACAGTTGAGTGGATCTCACTTACATTTAGTGTAACTGGCCAGCTTCCAGATACAAATAGTGGTTGAACAACACTATTTGCCTTTGCAACCCTTTCCTCCAAAGAGAGTGAGGAATTCCTTGTCAATCCTTCTTTATACAGAAGGAATATTTCTCCAAATGCAAATGCTATATCCACAGTGAACATGAAGGATGAAAGGCAGATGAAGAAAAAGAGAATCCTCTGTGCCCTGCTCTTCACTGTTTGGTATCTAGAATCAGATAAGGATCAAGAAAAGTAGTTTGAATTCAACATGACTACTTACATGAATGCCCTCATTGTCAGAAAAGCAAGGAGAATGAAGAAGACTGTAAAATCAGGAGAATTAGTTAACCAATCATTGAATGTAATTCTTATTCACCATATCCAACTGGATATATACATAGAGTTCCAAGATTCTGCAAAACAGCAGAGCCAATTTCAGAAAGCAGAGCATTTTCATCTGGAGTCATCTGGTATAGTAGCCACTTGCAAGAATGTGAGGTAACAATACTGCCTCCTTGCTTACAAGGCTAACTTATACAACAGTCACAATCTTAAAATTGCAACTCAGTTGATGGTAGCTGACTCCTTACACTGATCCATCTGCTGAATGAGATGAGCTCTTGGATACCAAAGCCACTGAGATAAGTGTTCAGTTTGATGGAATGGAGTTCCTTGGTTAGCCTATGTCCCATGTGAGTAGTTTAGTGGATACTTAAGCAACTGAGTGGAACAGTTAGTTTGATGAGATGGAGTTCCTTGACTGGCCTATGTTCCATGTGGGTGGTTTGGTGGATAAAAATGTCACAGTGGGAGCATAGTAACAATCATCAAGATCTCATCAGGCAGCTCTTGTTCCTGAACAACATAATATGAACAATGTAAATGCATATGTGAGTCTGGCAACAGTGATCATGTTCAGGCTCCTTGGGTCTCAGTTGTCATTTGAACTCTAATCCAGGGGGATTTGAGTGATGGGCTCAACTCCTTGTTACTTTATTATCTTGTCACTTATTCATTGTATGAGCAGGACCTGAGTTGAGCTAGGTATGAGTGAAATGTGACTCACACAGCAGGCAATACGAATGAAGACTGATCGGACACAGAGAGAATCTATGAAATGTCTGGTATTGAGACAAATGTGCATGCACACTGTATGGGATGAGATGAGAATTGAGACAGAAGATGATCGAAGAAACGAAATAAGTACTGCCTTGTATGTAGGGGGGGAATATGATGATCGAAAATGTGCGTATGCATATGGGATGGATGAGATCAGAGGGTATGGGCATAAGTAAGTACTGCCTTAGCGGAGGGGCAAAAATAACATGACGAATATTATTCTAATGAACGGTTTCAACTGCGGGATAAGCAACTACCTCTCCTGAGGTAGATCTAACACTTATAACAACAACATCTTTCTCGAATTGAACCCATTTTTCCGCGTACAGCTCCCTTCCTTGCCCCTCCTCGTCTCCGGTGCCACCGAGACCATCAACAGCCTCGCGTATTGCCTCCTCGTCAGAAGAACGTAAGATGTAATTCCTCTGCCCGTCATACGCCATCCTTCGAGATTCAAGCATCAACGACAACCCGAGGGTTGCCATAGCATTTTGGATCGAGGCAATAGGTGTGTTGGCAATGTGTTGGGATCGATTGGGAGGAACGAACCAAGTGGGTACCCGTGTTGCTATAGATGTTCTCTTTGTCCAAACTCATCCTGAACAATTCTGATCGTTTCCGGGGCCGGATGAATCTCCACCTCCCTCCCGCGCCCCTGTTCGCCTCCACCTTCCCTTGCGGCGACAGCAGCCCCCTCAAGCGCCCCAACATCAACATGCTCAATCTCAACTGTAACCACATCCACCTTCCCCACCAACTCCTTGATCTTCTCGGGATCAGTAAACGACCCATCGACGTGTGAACGGAGGGGTTAGAAGGCGGGGGATTGAGGATTTGTTTTATGAGGGAATGGGATTTGTCTAGGACTCTTATGGGGATGTTGAGGAGGAAGGCGGAGGAAGAGAGCACTCGGCCCAGTTGGCCACCGTCTGTGGGAAAAGGAAACCAAAGGAGGTGTTAGTGGGGAAAAGGGAGGGGAGAAGGGGAAAAGGGAGGGGAGAAGGGGAAAAGGGAGGGGAGAAGGGGAAAGGGGGAGGTAGGAGAGAATGCACTGAAGTATACCGACTACTTTGTCTGTTACGGACATTCGTTCGATAAGTCGTGTGTTCGTCGTGAGTTTTTCTCTTTTTGTGTTGTGATGTGTGACAAAGGATCCTCCTGGATCCGACTGCACCCAGGAACCAAATCTGACAAAAACATCTAACGACATTATCACTCCTAATTGACCCTTTTGCAAGCTGTCTGCTACTGACATTCGATGTAAATGATCAGGCGGCCTGCAAGGGAAACGAAAAAGATTGAGCGTCTAATATTTAAGTAGGTCCGTGCGTAATCTTTGATTTGTATTTGTTTATTTCTTTCATACACCAACACCACGCTCTCGGAATTCACCTCAGGCCTTTTACGCGCACGAGTATGGCTGCTGCCGCTACGAAACCCATCGCTGTCGTACCAAGGAAACGAAATAGAAACAGGAATAGGAAGAAAAGGAGGAGGGTGGAGTCTGAGTCTGAGTCATCATCTTCCTCGTCTGAGGAGTCATCCTCGGGGTCGTCTGACGGGGAGGGGGAGGGTTTTAACAAGGGTGTACGAATAAAAACGACGACGACAGCGACGAGAAAGAGAGCAAGCACGGGGTCGTCATCTTCCTCGTCTTCGTCTTCTTCGGTGGAATCATCATCTTCGGAATCGTCTGAGGAGGACGAGGAGGAGTCAGACTCAGACAAGGAAATCCATGGACGAGATTATATGAAGACGAAGAAGAATCCTATCGCTACCTCTTCCACTCTCTCTCGTACTACCCACGCCAACGCCCGCACCCTCTCTCCACCAGCAGAAAACCAAAACCCCCACCCGCCGCCGTCCCCTTTGATTAGACCCACACCTATACCTGCACTGTCGTTTTTACCTCCGGGAAGAGAGGGGAGGGAAGAAGAAGAGATGAAAGAAAAATTCAAAAAATTTTGGATGGGTGCCATCGTTGATGGGTTCAGTGATGATTTGGAGGGGGTTAGGAAGGTGTGTTATCGTTATCTTCTACTTTTCCTTCCCCTCCACTTTTCCTTCCCCTCCACTTCCAATTTCATCTAATTCTCGAGTGACACCCTCTAACCACCCCTCCTCCACACCAGGAACCAAACCTCACAAAAACGAAATTATCACTCCTCATCGACTCGCTTGCTTCGGGGGGTGAAGTGTTTGAATCTGAGATGGGGATGGTCGTCAAGTAGGGTTTGGTGGGCTTAGTGAGGGGTTAACGATTTGACTTCCGGGTACGAGCGGCTCCTAGGATTAGACAAAAAGTACCTTACTGACAAGTCTTATATCGTTCTCTCATAAGTATTCAGATGCCGCACGTTAATGGTGACAGTATGTACTATCTATGATCGTGAAGGGCGAGCACGCGCATTATATATCACACCGGACACCGGAGCATGTATACGCATACCTATCGTATCGCAGAGGGGAGGCAAGTTCTACTTGTAACTTGTAAACTACCTACTTTAATGTGTACTTCTTCCTTTCGTGTCCTCTCGTTTCGTGTTCCTCTCATTTCATGTTCCTCCCGTCACGGTTTCTTACCCTTACCCTACACTTTTATACGGAGGAGGAAGATCCTCATCCGAAGCTGAGGCAGAGTTTAAAGGACCAGCACCGGAACTGACTCCGAGTCGGAGCTCACCGACACCGTTGTCACTGGTAGGAGGTTTCTGTTCCGAGTCGTCAGGACAGGCAGGGTGAGAGGAAGAGGGAGACAATGCTGTTACTCCGACTCCGATAGCGATAGCCTGAGACTCAGACTCGGGGCTCTCGTTCCCATTCCCGTACTCGTTCTTGTGGATCACCCCGGATCCGTGGAGTAAGTCTCGATTACCAGAGTCGCTCTCATGCTCATGCTCATCAACAGCCACCGTCACTGGGTTAGGTTGTATCCCGACTCGAGCTTGGTTCGAGGGAACACGACGAGGAGCTTGAGGATGTTCAGGATAGGTTGTTACGATGGCCCGAGAGTGGCGGCGGTGGTGGGAGATTCGGGGGCAAATGAGAAATTTGAAAATGAGGGTTATGATTATGATGAGGAGTGTGCCGCCAATTACTGAGCCGATGATGCGTGGGGTAAGATGGGTGTCATGAGAAGATGAGGACGAGGATGAGGGTGAGGATGAGGGTGAGGATGAGGGTGAGGATGAGGGTGAGGATGAGGGCGAGGATGAGGGTGAGGATGAGGGCGAGGATGAGGATAAGGGTGAGGATGAGGGTGAGGATGAGGGTGAGGGCAAAGATGAGAGTGAAGGTGAGGAGATGGATGCGGGGGGCGATGTGGAATTGATACTAATTGAGTGAGGTTACGTGAGAGTGTGAGAGTAGTTATACAGATTGCACGATGCGATACCTTGTGGTGGTGATGCTCTCGGCAGTGGTTGTACTCTGTACAGATATAACGGAACTGCTCGTGACCGATATCGACTCGGAGGACTCAGGTTGACTAGAGGCTGAGCTTTTGGAAACCAGGGGTATTAGTTTAATGTCCCAAAACTTATTTGAACGGTTTGTGTGCGTACCTCGATGAAGACTCCGAGCTACTACCGCCAATGCTGAACGTTTCGCTGAACAACGAACTCGGAGAGCTACAAAAAATGAAGTAAATAAAACAACCCGTCTCTCAGATGTCGAAGAATCCGACATTGTATGTAGTGATTGGTACGTACTCTGAACTTGTCCCGGCCTCCACTAGAAATGTCCTACAGAGTTATAGTTCATACCATCAGTCTGAGCCTTCTCTCAACTATTCACCCTCGACCGCAGGTCCGCAACTATTATTCCAGTCCCGGTGTCAGAGTATGCATACTCACCTGGGAGGATTACCATCGAGAGTGCTCTCAAACGATCCTTCCGACGTGCCACCGCCTAAGATTGACTGAGTGAACTTTACTTGTGGCTCAGAAGGATTCGTAATGTCTACAATCTGCAAGAAAATAACTCCTGGATCTCCTTCTTCTGTTTCGTAAGCCCAATCAATAGATGCCGGTAGAGTTAGGGTGTCTGGTGGGGGTCCATCGACAGCTAGTTTGAATGATGTTGATAGAACCGGGAGTGAGAGGAACAGGCTTTGAAAGAAAGGAAGGAGAGAAGGTTGTTGTGAGTATCTCGTGGATGGGATGTTATATAGGTCTATTAGGCGCTTACTTACATGCGAAGATAGAGAGCCATGATGGATTCCTTGGAGAAGTCCTACAAGTTCTGTGAACACTACTAAAGTAGCCGAAGATAGTGGTAGAGAAAAGAAAAGAAAAGAAAAGAAACACATACGAACAATTTTAGAGGCTGCTAAGTATATTGAGAATTGTATGCTACAATTACCTTGGTTGCTGATCGAACACACCTAAGATCATACACCCTTTTCCATAACGCCCATCATATGGTCAGGTTAGCCTAGGAGACCAGCAAAACTTAGAGAAGTAGGGAGTCTGACGTTCTCTCATAGAACTCTGAAGAGTGATGAAAAATTCGACTCGGAGTCAAGCGTTGGGTATCCTTTTGCATGGACAGGGGAAATGTGTCGGAGCTGAGCTTGGGACTTAATGTGAGCTAGAATCTCGTAGTAGTGTGACTCCCTTAGTAATCCATCATATACGAAGAAGAGATGTATTTGTACCATTCAAAATGAGACCTAGTTTATGATGAACAGGTGACAGCAACTGAGTAAGTAGAAGGAACCTGTTCAGTCATAGGATATCAAGACAACTGTGATGTTGATGAGACCGTGTCGTAGCATATAAAAACTGAATCGTCGAGACTCGGCTAAGTCTGAGCCTCCGCGGAGGCTTTGCTGTGCAGTTCTACTGGCTATGTACAGACACAGATGCCATCAGACCAGCATCAAACAGGGGCCTACACGGGGACTTGAATGTACATCCTCACATAACGTTCCACAACCGCATACCCTACACTACATCGGCTGCTGTCAAAAACAGCTCTAGGACGACCTGGACCGTCGAGGGACCTACTTCGTCGCCGGGGCTTTCGGAACCAAGGGTCGTAGGGAGCTAGGGCCTCTTGTAGTGTACATATAGTAGATGTGTATCATAGATGGAATGCCTCGGCACAATAAATTGATATTTGAAAGGAAAACGGGGGTGCCTGAAATTGAATTGAAGTTGGAGCTTTAAAGGCCCATGAGATCCAAGTCAGCTTCTGCCAGTGGCGTCAATTTTCCTGTTCCCGTGCGCTCCCGGTGTTGGCCGTTTGTACATTTTACTATATATGCACATACGTACGGACTTCCACGGCTTCTACACCTCTCAAGCAGCCTTCAGCGCTATCTTATACCTTCGGATCTTCTGCCGTTCTATGAGTATACTTTGATCCACCCGCATCCGCTATGTCAGAGAAATATCTAGTTTTAGGAGGTTGTGGACTCCTTGGACGGTGTATTGCAGAAAAGCTTGTGGATCGTGGCGATACGGTGGACGTCCTCGACATCATACAACGCTACGACGATATACCTTTCCACTATGGTGACATTAGCGAGGAAGGTGCAGCTCTCTCTGTGATCAAGAAGGTAAATTCATCTTCTTTTCGCGTTTCGCTCAGCTAATCTTCTCAAGCAGACAGGTGCTACTTGCGTGATTCATGCTGCTGATCCCCTTGCTATACACACATATAAAGAGGTGGAGAAGGCAGTTTTCTGGCGAGCTAACGTGCGTGGTACCAACAACGTCATTGCCACATGTTTAGAGGCCGGGGTGCGCAAGCTCGTCTATACGAGTTCTGCAGGAATCATATTCAATGGACGCGCCATCAATGGTGCCGACGAGACGTATCCTATCCCTAAGGAAGGTTTGACAATTTATCACGACACCAAAGCTATTGCTGAAAAGGCAGTCCTTGCTGCAAATGGTAAGGATGGCTTGTTGACATGTGCCTTGCGTCCATCGGGCACATTTGGGTATGCAGAAACTCAACTGTTATATTCGCATTGAGCTTAATTTCAAGTTGATCCACTATCCAGTCCAGGATCTCACAAGCTGATGGCAGGGATGTTTAAAAATTATCACTCTGGCCGTACGGGTCTGCAAATTGGCGATAACACCAACCTCGTTGACTGGACCTCTGTGCGTAACGTGGCCGACGCGCATGTGCTCGCTTCAGATCATCTCGCATCCCCTCTCTTCCCCGATGCACCTGCTGCTGGGGAAGCGTTTTTCGTCACGAACGATGATCCTTGGCCCTTCTGGGACTTCTCTAATGCCATTTGGGATTGCTTAGATGCATATTATCCTGGAAAGCGTGTCAAGGGAAAACCTACAGTCGTACCTTACTGGGCATGCCTCATCGTCGGTGCTATCATGGACACCACTAGGTTCTTCACGGGCGGAAAGTCTAACGTGGTTCGTTTAGTAGCGAATGCAAGTGTGACATCTCGTTAGCACAAGATAGGAAAGATCAGGAGGGCCTTGGGGTATACTCCAAAGGTGTCACTGTCCGAGGAGTTGGATCGAATGGTTGAGGTATGTATGGTTGTTCTCAGTATGCATACTTACTTGATATTTGTGCAGTGGTGGATGAAATATAAAGACGAGCATGCCGTCTCTTGAAGGACATTATTCTCGGGCATAATCTGAGTGATGCTTTGCTCTTTGGATGTTCTTTATTCTGTGGACTTCTAGTTGTCGGTAGTAATATTATGTCAATCCGAAAGCCCCGGCGACGACTCGGTATCCCGTCCGGCGGTGGCGGCGATCAGCACTTTGACATTATGATTGCGGCAGTTGATTCGGCTTGTACAAGGCGCTATAGATGCCGGAAAGCCTGACCTGCCGCCAGCTGATCGGCAGGTCCGTTCTTCTCGCCAGCGTAGTGTTGCCGCAAGACGAGATACCTCGGGTGTTGAGTCGAGTTGAGATATCGGACCTTTAAAAAATTAGACCTTGAGAGACCTTGAGACCGGCAAACTCAAGGTGAGCTCAAGATGACCATCAGAGAATTACTAAGTACATCAATCTCGAAAAGGCCGTCACAATCAAGTCTTCCGTGACTACAGTGACATCGAACTGAATGCCATCGATATCGTAAACATGCCGCCACGTTGGCCTTTCTCCTCTGCTCACCATCGCGCTCACTGCTGCTCATTGCTGCTCGCTGCCGCCAGCCGTTGGTCAGCATCCCGACCTTCAACTGTCTCATATTATTTGAAATGTACCCCTTACTACCGCCCAATAAACTATTTTACCGCTCCTCATGCGCCTATATGAAGGGCCAATTTTGAGAAGTATTTTCACTCTTTCTGAGTCTATTTCCCTCATGGACCCTCCTGCGACACCTGCGAGAACATCTTACAATCCACACTCTAATTATGTTGACTCCTCTAGTCTGCCTCAGCCTGTTCCCCAGCACCCACTACCTCTAAGTCCGCCAGGACCCTTTTGGCCAAGTGTATCTCCGGTTCCGATGCCCTATGCTGCAACTCCCTTTCATCAGAGCTCGCAATACTCGCCTTTTCATCCAGCACAGTACCCGCAGTCCCCCTCCGTCAGTTATCTACCACCTGGAGATCCTTATTACGCCCATAGTGCCGCTCCTTTACAACCTCTTAATCAGACTCTTAGCAACAATCCGAATCAGCAATCCACACCCGCTCTGACTACCACGACCAACGGTTCACGTAAACGAGGTCGGGCGGCTGGTAGCAAGTCCAATGCGAGTTCGAAACGGCGGAAACAAGTTGATGAGAATACGCCCATGGATTCGATGTCTGGAGCTCCCCCAACTTCAACTGTTACAGCACCCTCACCACCTACGATATGTGAGGCGTCTGCTGCTGCAGAGATCTGTGGCGTCAGCTCTATTCCTAGCACAGCCTCCCCAATCCCTGCTGTTAGCTCACACCCAGCACTCAACAAGAAGATATTTCAATCTAGGACACGTCATAAAGGGAGAGGTTCAAATCATTTGGCTACTGATGTCTGGTATCATGTACGCCCAGTTGCATCAAGCAAGAAACCACCAACACCTCTTCCGCCAGATGACGACCTTCGACAGAAAAGGCCGAAAGTCTCTGAAGGTGAATATTTGGCATGCCGATTGTGCACGTAAGTCTTCTATTCTTTGCAACTAGTGGGTACCGAAGTGCTGAAATCTTGGTCACGGCAATTCATATAGAGGAGACAATTGGTACGCTGTCAAAAATGCTGACGGACAGTCACAGGCGATACGCAACCACCTGAAGAGTAATCATTGGGAAGTGTACCGCCAGTCTGTCTTGACTTTCAAATTAAAGGGGTATGAAGATATTACGAAGCAGCCTGAAAGCAGGGGTTTCACTGCACGTGAACGTGAACCATTCTCGATCGAGGTTTTTCGGGAAAAACTTGTACGCTGGATTGCTGTCGATGATCAGGTATGGTATATTCAATGATTGCTAGTGTACTATTAATGCTTACTTGGCTTTCGCAGTCGTTCGACGTTGTGGACTGTCCTGAGTTACGCGATTTATTACTGTACATAGGTGTAGATTTGGAAGACTTGGATATCCCACATCGGACTCTGTTAACAGAGCTGATACTTAAGGAATTCCAGAAGGAAATTGAGAAGGCATCCCATGAACTTCGGGTTCGTTTTGAAACATGTGCTCTTCATTATACTTCTAACTTTTTACCTTTAGCACTCTGTTGGTCGTATTTCATTTACGTCTGATATGTGGTCAAATTCGGTGTTGAAGGGCTTCATGGCTATTACTGCACACTATATGATTAAAGACCAGACAACCGGGCATCTCGTTATGAGATCACGCCTCATTGCATTCCGGCATGTCGAGGGAAGTCATACTGGGGCAAACATGGGGAAATACTTTCTGGCAGTATTGGATGAGTACGGTATTGCAGATAGGGTCTGTCTCGTTCAACTTCTTCAATGTTTTGAGCTCATAGTTTTCCTGCTGCAGATTGGTATGATCACCCTTGACAATGCCAGTAACAATAACACCATGATGCAATACCTCGAGGAGGAACTCCGGAAACGTGATATCCCTTTTGATAGAGATGGAAACCGAGTTCGGTAAGTTTGCCCTTATACATAATACATAGTCTTTTTGCTAATGCGTGTCTGACAGGTGTTTCCCGCATGTCGTCAACATTTCGGTAAAGACTGGGCTTTCATTCCTTACATCCCTTCCATCACCAGAAGAGGGCATGGTTGATGACGATGGCATTACAGCTGAAGAGCTTCGCACGTTCCCACATCTATCCTGGTACAACTCCGTCGAGTATCAAGAAGCATTGGAGGGTGATCCGATTTCACTTGTGCGTGAGGTGGTTAATGCCTGCCGTGTTTCTGGTGGTCGACGGGAGCTGCTACAAAAGATCATAATTGAAGAGCGAAAGAAGATTGAGGGACACATACAGCGGCGATCTGGTGATGACAGCAGCAATGAGGATGAGGACTCCGATGACTGTAGTCATCTTTTCGATTGGGCTGTTGTGTTGCTGCGTGATGTTGAAACAAGATGGTCGTCTTTGTATCTAATGATTGACCGCTTTCTTGAGCTCTACCCAGTATGTATTAGATTTCGCTTGCCTCCTGTTTCATTGACTAAGATATCTGGTTATAGGCAATCAAAATTCTACTCGACAAGGAGAAGGGAAAGATCACAGCGAGGGAGCTGTCAGAGTTGGAACTGCAGGTTCTTGAAGACATCTGCACATACCTACATGCATTTCATTCAACGCAAGAAATTGCTTCAGCTGAGAAAACACCAACCCTCTCAAACGTGCTTCCTCTGTATGAGTGCCTAATTGCGATACTCAAGAACCTGAAGGTCACACTTCCAAATCTATCACATATCATCGATGCATCACTGGATAAGCTCCATGAGTATGTGGACAAAGCACGAAAATCCCGCATTTATGCTCTTTCAATGAGTAAGTGATTTGATGTCTCATGTAATCGAGTCACAGGAATACTAAAAGCCGTTTACCTTTCAGTCGTTAATCCAACTGCGAAATTATCGTGGGTCAATGACCATTGGTCCTCAGATGATTCTAGGGAAGCTCGTAAGTGGATACGTGACATAGTGAGTATGCTACTACTATGTAAAGTTGAAAAATACTAAATTGTGATCATCAGATGCTTGACCATTGCCATCAGATGTTGGTAGAAAAGAAGGACTTTGTTCATGCACGGAAACCTGTCTTACGTGCATCCTCTTCTGCTGCTCGTTCTCAAGGTGCCGGTCTTCTCAGAATGCGTGCAGTGCTTGCACAAACAACGTCTCTTGCCTCCATATCTTCGTCTTCCTCTATGTCATTATTATCAGAGGAAAATACTGAAACTACTGAGCCTCCAAGTCCTGCTGTGCCCAGAATTTCAGCAGAAGAGATTGTTGACCAGGAGCTTCAGTGTTGGCTTGACAATCCAGTAATCTCAGATGAGGAGGAGCTCCTTCAATTTGATCTAGTCTGCTACTGGGACCAGGTAGGTGCTTGACTACTTGATCCAGCAATCATACATTGATTTCATTGTAGCAAATCGTTCAGAAGGAGTACCCAGTCCTGTTCCAAGTGGCAATGGATGTACTTCCCGTGCAAGCTTCTGCTGTTCCTTGTGAACGCGTTTTCTCATCTAGTAAGGAGACTGATGCTCTTCGGAGGTCCCGACTTTCATCACAGATGATGGAGGTAGTGCAGATGCTCAAATTCATGTATCGTGCTGGCCGACTCAATTTCTCGGAGCATTGGATTGGTGATGGATCAGTGACACAGGACCGAGGTACCATGCTTGACTTGACTCCTGATGTCTTGCGTAACATGTTAGCCTCTGGTCAGATATCAGAATTGGTAGCAATGCTTGAAGAGTCACCCGACAATACAATGGTTGATAATACTGACTAGTATAGTACTATTCACCAATAATTACCATGCTCACAATAACTCATAATACTTGTTACAATCTTGTCATATTCACACCTTACTATTACTGCTAATTCATTGTTACTCTACTAGTACATACTTCTAGATACTCTGTAGTATACAGAATCCCAAGTCAATACACCCGCATCAGCACTCACTCAGTCACTAGGTGGGAAGACAAGTGTGACAAACACCTTTGCAGTTATTTTTGGAGAAAGCTGTTTTTGGGAAATTATTTGATGAGATGATCTTGAGAAATCTCATGGTAAGGCACCTCGAGTCAACTTGAGGTATACAATTTCCCAGTCTTGAGGTGGTCTCACTCTCACCTTGCGGCAACACTAGAAAAGAAAGAAAACCAAGTGCCTGGCGTGATCTTTGATTTGTTCTCACGTCATTTATTTTACATGTCATAATCAACTATTTTCGAGACTCGAACTCAAACTGCAAATTCACCTCATATCCCTGTTGCTACAAATCCCAAACCCATCCCTGTCACTATGATATCGAGGCATAGGAATAGGAGGAAGAGGAAGAGGATGGAGTCTGAGCACTTGAGTGCTGAGCCAGAATCTTTGTTTGATCTTCGTCATCATCATCTGAGGGGTCATCTGAGGAGGGCGAGGAGGGAAATGGTAAGTTTCAAAACCTCAGCATCACAAAATATGAGGGACTCACATCTATCCGAACTCTCTTGCAGCTTCAATGGTGAGAGCGAGGGTGTACGAATACAAATGATGACAATATCGGCAATGACAATGTCAAACACAACGAGAAAGAGAATGAAAACAGAGTCAGTGTTGACATGGGTAGTGTGAGGAGTAGAAGCGGCTATAGGATTTTGGGTAAGATTTTTGCATTGTTTCTCTTCATGGATTGGTGACTTTCCTTGTCATAGTCTATGTTGTCCTCCTCCTCCAAAGATGATTCTGGAGACAAAGATTCCAGGACAAAGACACCAATGGCCATGCTCTACACTCCACTAGACCTAGAACCAGGAACCTCACCTTTGATTTGAGGCATGCCCATACCTGCTGCATCAGGCTTTTTACCCTCGCCCCTCCAAGCTCAGCCTCAGGAACAATTCCAACCTCAGGAACACTCAGTCGCAGGAACACTCAGCCTCGGGAACATGAGAAGGAAGATGCAAGCGGGAACCAGAAGAAGCACACCAGGGGGATGAGGGATGTGAGCAGGAAACTGGGGGAACAGGGGAAGAAGGAAGAAGAACGGTTGCTGAAAGAAGGATTCAGGAAGCATTGGATGGGTGTGCGCCATTGTTGATGGGCTTGGGGGTGATTTTGAGTGAGTTAGGAAGGTGTGTATGGTTCATTGTCCATCGTTGTCTTCTCTTGTTGTTGTATCGTCGTTGCTATCATCGCTGTCGTTTCTGTGTTTGTCATCACCTCCACTTTCATTGTCATCTCACCCTTATCCTCCCCACCACTTCTCCTGTTACAGTGGCAGCGAAAAGTGATGTCCCTTCCTAATTAGGAAGGTGGCTGTTTTTGTGCCCTACTCTCGGCGTACTCAGCTGTAAAATACTTGTAAGATAGATTGAACACATATCAACTCATTATGCCATTGAACAGTGGTGATACATTGGGGAAGATGTGCAAAAAACCTGACTTGAAAACCAAAGATGATGTGGTTATATGACCCTCTTCCTAATTAGGAAGGGAAGGAAGGAAGGAAGGAAGGAAGTTTATTACGGCACGGTCCCTAGACAGAAACACCACTCCTGGGGCAGGTCGACACAGCACCAATTGCAACCCCAGACCCATTGACCTGACGATGGCCAAGCTCAAGGCGCAGAGTCCAAGGTAGAACCATCATTGGGAGTCCTGGGCACTATCTACTAACACTGGTACAGCTACTACAGTTTCCTACTACAAGTATATGGTAGGGTTATCCAGATGTGGTGGATGCCTGAGCAGGCCATATCATTGGGTATGAGTAGAATATGTTCAGAACCTCATGTGTGTATTTTGCCATCAGTGCAATTGACTTCCTCTCGTATAGAAGCATTTTGAAAAACTCAGCTGGTTCTACACCCCAAACCAGTGATAGGTGTGGGAGATCTTTAAATACTTGTTGCATGAAGAGTTTGTGGAGATTACACACCTCCACATTGGTGACACATTGGAGTAGCACATGCTCAGGGGATTCCACAGCCAACTGGCACAATCTGCACAAGTGCTGTGCTCTTTTGACTGGTGCATGTAAATGGTCCCAGTAGCGCATGCACTCTAGAGCTAGTAGATGTGAGGAGAGGAGGATCGATGTCAACGATTCTCTGTGCTTTTTCGTCATCACCATGGACAGATAGTGTCTCATGATCATAGTCTTATGTGATGGTGGTTTGTCTTTGTTCGGTTCTTTGTGGCCATGCAACAAGTATAGCTTTGGTGAGTTATTGATAATGTCTTGTAACCATGCTTCTGTATTAGTCTTGATCATGTTGATCAGAGAGTCTATATCTTGTGCAGATGGGAAGTTGGTAAGGCTGAGGTTCTGACATTCAAAAGGTAGTTTCTCAATTGCCTTTATAACATCTTTGAACCAGGAGGGCTTCCCCTGACATGCAAGATCATATGAGTCCATTAGAGCCCAAGACACATAGTGGGAAGGCTGTAGAGAAATTCCATATTTTAAGAACCCTAGGATCAGAATTACCCTTCGGGAGTGTATGGGCATTATACCAGTCTCAGTAAATAGAGGCACAATCATGATGTTGTTCTGGCCAAGCATGAAGCGTATGAAGGAGTGTTGGATCTTCTCAAGTCCCTCAAGCTTTGGGTTGGTAATATCTGGCATTACCTCACATGCATGCATGAGGTAGGGGTCCACCCGGGCCATATACAATTTCTTCAGCTCCTTGGGGTTGAGTTTTCCAGTCTTTCCTTCTTGCAGGCCAAGCACCCGCCATGAAATGCGCCATGCCGACTTGAGCTTTTCATCCACATGGTCATCAAACATATGCTGAGATTTCTCACTCATAGAGACTCCCACATATTTTTCGACCTCTGCATTAGTAACGGCTTGAGTGCCCCAATAAAATATTGGCTTTTCCCCAGTATAGTTCCATGCCAGTGCTTTTGTTTTTATGAGATTCAAGATCAGGAAGCTGTTCCCTGACCATAGTCTGAACAGATCTAGCTTTCTCTGAACTGTGGGAGGAGCAGTAGCGAATATCACCATGTCATCTGCATGAGCAAGAAGAGACATGGGTACTCCATGCAGTGAGATGTCCTCCTGTTCAGGGGCAAGAACTAGATCAACAAGGTACAGATTCCATAGGATTGGGGAGGAGGGGTCTCCTGTTAGGAGTCCAATAAATGCAGCAAATGAATAAGAATCTTCATTTCCATGGCATACATAGTATCTCATATCCTTATATAGCCTTCGTAGCCAGTCAAAGATAGGACCTCCTGCCCCCCATTCACACATTTTTTGCCATAAGGATGCTTGATGGGTAGAGGGGAAGGCATTTGTCAAGTCAATAAATACAGCAAACAATGGTTTCTTCTTTGCACAGGCCCGCTCTATAGCACATCGCAGGATGAAGGGGTTGTTGTTTGTGCGGTACTCTTTTCAGAAACCATTCTGGTAATCCAGTAGCAGGTTGTACAATGCACAGAATTCTGTCAGGCATTTAAGCACCAGGGAAGTAAGTACTTTAAGGAGGCAACTTTCAAGCACCACTAGGCAGTAGCTATCTGGGCTGACTGCATGCCGGTTCCTCTTGAGTATGCCCACCATTACTGATCGAGGGACATCACTTTTCGCTGCCACTGTATCATCTAATCCGAGTCATGACACCTTCTACACCCCCCATCTTTCATCTTCATCCTCCATCACCACAATTCTTCCCTCTTCCCCTCCCTTTCCCTTTCCCTCTCCCTCGTTCCCTCCTAGTCCCTTCAAACCCTCCCACTCATACTCTCCGTTCAGCATTCAAATATTCACTTGCTTAGATGGTTGAAGTTTCTTCGTCTTCGTCTTTAGAATCAAACCCGCTCAGAAAGCCTGATATTAGGAGGAGAGTAAACGAAATGGGGGAGACTTGAGCTAGCATTCCAGCACACCGTGGTCATGGACAGGAAGGAAGTGAAGATGACATCACCATCTGGAGTCCGTTCACGCGAGCTTTACGCACATGGCAATATTCAGACTGAAAGGGCCGGAAAGGTACCTCAAAGGCTTACATAATGGTTGAACACTGCTCAAACATCGACATCGACAGTTTTCTCCAATATCTTTGTTCTTCCAAACTTTTTCAGGAAGATTTCTAGTCTAACAGCTATCCTCAGCGACCCATCTTTACTAACACCAATACCGTCTCAACGTTGCAACTCTTACACCTGAGGAGATTAGATGGAAGGACAGAGTGTGAGAGAAAGGCAGCAGAGGCATCGTGCGCTAGTTGAAATGTGGAAGATGAGGGAGCTAGGTGTCGATATGGGAATGAAGTTTACTTTACACACAAATTGAGACATTCCACTTGGAGTCAGTGTTGGCATTGGCACAGGCGGCGAGGAGATGGGGTATCAGGGAGGGTATTCGGTGATTACCTTCACCTTTTTTTGCTTCTTCTTATTCTCCTGAACGTTCTTTTTGTAATATAGGTCATCCCATCAGAAATCCAGGGAAGTCTCCCACTGCACCCCATCACGCACATCAACCACATGAGCCACTCTTCCCTCAAGGCCAGTGTCACGGAGGTGAAATGTCTGCGATGATGTTGTTATTGTCATTCTCCTACATGCCACTTCTCAAGCAGCATCTACCTACCAAACAATCTACAAATATACAAAATGCAAATGAAGGAGTTGCTTTGCTCGAGCCGATGACTGCTGATGAATGGGATTAGTGGGATCAAGAGGTGTGTACGAGCTCTTTCTTTTTTTATTTTTCCATACCCTAAATACCAATGTCCAGAGAAGCCTCCACTTCGAGCAAGGTGCTTCGTTACTGGCCCAATACACACCTATGACAGGCCGTTCCCCCCCCACCAACCCTCGTTCATTCAACCAGCCTCAACGACTACTAACTTCACCACTTCCTCACCATTTTTATTGACAAACCTACCGAGTTCGAATCAGAATTTGAATGCGAATACATCAACTTTTGACAACTGTTTTTTTCGATTAGTTACACATTGCATGTGTCGCCACATCTAAATCTCAACCTAGAACAAACCTCCATCACCTTGCGTTTTACGGTGTTACAGGTATGTGTGGTTCATCATCCTTCATTTTCTTGTCTTGTCGTTGTATCGTTGTCACTGGCCTCCCTGTCGTTTCTGTGTCTGTTGTCACCTCTGCTTCTGCTGTCGTCTCGCCCTTATCCTCCCCGCCATTTTCCTGCTATTCACCATTTCTCAGCGCTATACTCCCTTTGATAAGGCAAGGTGACTACCATTTCCAGTAACGCGACTAGCTGTCTCTGATAAACTTGTGTTGCCGTTGTGTGTATAGAATGGACAGTAATACCAAAAAACTTCCTAGTCGTCTTCCTCGTCTTTCAAATCTCGAAATAGAGCGTTCATGAGGGGGTTCGGTTGGCAGGCCGGAGATTTATATTGCTCATTATTTGTTTTACACATCATAACCAAATTCTCCACTCTAATCTCGGCTCACCACATACTATGTAGTAGACTAGTAGAGGAGTAATAGTACATCCTATGCCTGCTGCTACAAACCCTATCTCCACCCCTCATTGCTATCATATCGCGGGAACGAAATAACACCCTGTACTTTCTACACTCAAACAACAGAAAATGGAAACGTCCGCCTCATCCCCGGACCCCCACCTGTTGTCACCTCTGATTCAAGGCGTTCTCATACCCACATGGTCATTTTTATATGCGCCCCAAACACTCTCAGCTGCAGGAACACAACAAGTTGAAAAGGAAATGCAAGAAGGATAAGAGAGAGGGGAGGGAAGAAATGAAAGAGGTTTGAGGATGATTTGGAAGGGATAGGAAGGTACGTTGTCTTTTTCTTTATCTCTTTTTCTTGCTATCATCACCTCATTGTTATTCTTCCCTCCACATTTCCATACCCTCCACTTCACTACATTTATTTAATTTTCGAGTGACACCCTCTAACGACCTTGTGCACTCAGGACCCAAACATAATGAAAATGAAACTAGTACTCTGAATCAACTTGCTCACTCAAGTCGTCTTCTGAGTCACCTTCCGAGTCTTCTGAGTCTGAAAAGAAGGAGGTGGGGGAGGAAGAGGAAGGGGAAAATGGCATGTGTGAGGGGTTTGCAAGTGTACAAATAAAGACGACAATGACAGCGAAAACCACGAGAAGGAGGACATGAACAAGAGGGAGGAGGGTATCTCCAAGGTCGTCATCTTCAGACGAGGAGGAGGAGGAATCAGACTCATACGACTTAGATGAGGAAATCAACCGATTCACAAAGAAAAAACCTATCCAACACATAGTCCCGAGTTCCACCACCATTACTTCTCGTACCACCCACACCCATGCCCATGCTCTGCCTACACTCAAACAACAACAGAAAACAAAAACATCTACCCCCACCCATGCCCATTGTCTTTGTCACCTTTGATTCGAGGCATACCGATACCGTCATCATCCTAAACCTGAGGAGGAGGAGGAGGAGGAGGAGGAAGAAGACACAGAATCAAATGAGGAAATCCACAGATCCACRAAGAAAAGTCGTACCTGGAATTCTCACCTCACCATCATACCCACTTCCGCCTACACCCACACCCACACCCACATCCGCACCCACATCTGTGCTCCATCATAACCAGAAAGCTCGCCTTTGATTCGAGGCCTACCTATCTTCGTCTGACACGATGATACTGATAAAGGGAAAGAAAAAAGAAAGTTTGAGCACTCAGTGCCGCAATTTTTGGTCCTTGATTTAAATTTGTTTACTTTACATGTCATAATCAACCACTACATTCTTGAATCTCTCGAATTATTATTTAGCTCTACAGCATATGCGCATGATTGTTGACTAAGTATGGCTAGCCTGCTCATTCAATGAATTGTAATTGATGAAAGAAAAAAAGAAAGAAGTTGAGCATCTTAAAGGTTCGCACGCAGGAAAGGGTTTTTTGATTTGTTTCTTGCTCATTTTACATGTCATATCAACAGAACAATTCACACCATACACCAGAAGAAGAGGACTATCATTATGCCTGCTGCTACGAACCCCATCCCCATCACTATTATACCGAGGAAACGAAGTAGAATAGGAATAGGATGAAGGGGAGGAAGGTGGAGTTTGAGTCTTCTGTGTCATCTTCCGGGTCGCCTTCCTTGGAATCATCTGAGTAGTTGTCATGTTCTGAATGGGAGAAAAATGGTGTGGAGAAGGGTGTATGTATAAAGCAACTACTATGACAAGAATGAGAACGGGACTCGGAACAAGAGTGAGTGTATCTGCAACTTCTTCTGAATCATCTTTGCCCTCATCCTCGTCTTTGGCTTCATCAAGTCTGATTCTTCCCCCTCTGAGGTCCACCAACGAGGCTATACTACTCTGAAATTCTCTCCCAGCTCCGTCTCTCATACCGCCCACGCCCATGCCCATGCCCATGCTTGAACAACAAGAACAGAAAATGAAAATGCCCACACCCCGGACCCACCGTCTTCATCGCCTTTGACTCAAGGCGTACATATACCTGCCGCATTAGCATTTCTACCTGCGCTCCACCATGCTCAGTTTCTGTCTCAGCCTCAGGTGCAGGAACACGACAAGGAGGCAAATGGGAACACAACAAGGATAAGAGGGAGGGAGAAGGGGAGGGGAGGGAATGCAAGGAGATGAAGGATAAGAGGGAGAGTGGGAACCAAGAGAAACAGAGGGAAAAGGAGGGGAAGGAAGAGACAAATGAAAGAAAAATTCTAAAAGTTTTGGATAGACAGCGTTGTTGATGGGTTCGGGAATGATTTGGAGGGGGTTAGGAAGGTGTATTGTCCTTCTTGATCCTTGTCTTTCCTTGTCTTGTCATGTCTTGTCGTTCTCTTGTTGTTATTCTTCCTATTGTCACAACACTGTTATCATTTTTGACTCTGACACCCTCAGGGTTTTTTGCTTCTCTCTTTGTTGTTGGGGGAAAATGGGCGAGGGGAGAGCGGGAGGGAGGTTGCTTTCTCATCTTCGTCTTCTTGAGGCATTATTCTTCTCTTGTCTTCTCCTTCTTGTCTTTGTCTTGCCGTTATCCATCTGACTCTAATGCCCTCTAACCACCCATCCCCGTCCTCCTTTGCCCAGGACCCAAACTTAACAAGAACAAAAACGAAACTATCACTCCTCATCGAATCCTTTGCTTCGGGGGGTGAGGAGTTTGCGTCGGAGGTGAGGATGGTTGTTTGATAGGATTTGATAGGTTGCGTGATAATTTGGAGGGGTGAGAAGGGGGTGATGGGGCGAGGACTTCCAGGAGTGTTGTGTGTGATCATGAGTTTGGTTGTTTGTTTTCTTTCTTTCTTTGTTTTTCATTTTTTGGTTCTTCAACTTTCCGTTTGGGGTCTCTTTGGTTTTCTTTTCACAGGGGCTGTTGCTCCTCATAATTGTTATTGTGGTCATCATTGTGATATGATATGGTATATGTCTTCTAACCACTTGACCCACTACCACCTGGAACTAAACCTAACAAGAACATTTAAAGAAGTTATCACTCCTAATAGATCTGTTTGCAAGAAGGGAAATGTTTTCATCATCTTTAGAATTGACTGGTTCTTGAATATCTAGTGAGGACTTGGAGGGCTCAGAGGTGCCTAAGGTGGTTGAGAGTAAGAATAAACATAGAAAAAATGTGGTCATCTGGGAGAGGGCCTTCATTATATGTAGTAACAACTTGACTTCCAAGTATGAACTGAGCTGAGGGTTAGAAAGAAAGTACCTTACTGAGTCAGACAAGTTTTGCATAAATCTCACATACATATTCAACTGACAGGTGTTAATTGAAGGACCAGCCATTAACAAGATAAATAAATAGCAAGTAGGTATTGCACAAGCATTTCAAAATAAATAGAATATCAAATCAGTACATAAATATTGAAGGCCAGGTAGAAAGAAGAAAGAAAAAATGAAAGGAAATTGCCACCACCAAATTCTGCTGCCAGCTGTTATACACCCTCAACATCTGCATATCTCCTCTTCCAATCCACCACTGCCATCCTGCTGCCCTTCAAACCCACCCAGAACATCCATTTCAATCTGATCTCCTGAGTCAGAGTTCCTTCTCACCAGAGAGCCCTCATGCATATTAGAAGACCCAGATGCGTCACTCTCTGCAAACTGCAATGAGGCAAGTGTGGAATTCTCAGCTAGTTGTCTATTGTTCTCCTGGGACAGAGATGATATCTCTGATATTGTCTCTTCTAGCACAGACTTTCTGTACTTGATGAGAGCAATCACAGCAAGTGGATAAAAGGCCTGAAGAGGATAAAAAGAGTCAAGAGCTAGTAGTGGAATGATACATGAAATATACATACTGAGGCACCGTCAACTACTGTAAAAATAATATCAGTCAGAAGTGTGGCACCAGTACTTGTAGCAACTGAGTTGGGTAGTTGAGAAAGTATCAGATAAAGCAATATTTGGGTTAACTATCAAACATTAGACTTGAAATAAGGAAGCTGAGTAATATCAAACACCTGAATAGAGCCAAATACAAGGCCTGACTCTACAAGCAACATGAGAATCTTCTGAGCATCTGTTCTCTTATGTCTTCTTTCATGTATAGACATTGTTCTTTGATGCTGCCTGAGTCAAAATACAGATTCACATTCAGACAGTGTCAGAGAAATAATTGGAGGAGAAAACAAGAAACACACCAGGCTTTTACATAAATCAGCCCAGTGCCTAGTATGTTTACTGCCAGGCTAAGAGCATAACTGGCTATGTTCAGGCCATTGTAATTTTCACTAGCATTACTGCTCAGATTACTCAGAATTGCAGCACTTGCAAAGTTTGCAGCTATACAACTTTATAAGTCATATTCTCCACCATGGAATGTGAATAACCTCACCAATATTGGCTAGCATGAAGAGAATCAGGCTTGATTGAACCCAGTGATTCCATGGCCAMATGATCCATGCCCTCCAAGCAATAGCCATATCACCAAGCAGAATCTTTTCATCTCAGTTAACTATGACAGTTTGTGTGGACCTCACTTACATTTAGTGTTTCTGGCCAGTTTGAAAATGTTAGTAGTGGTTGAACAAGACTATTGGCCTTTGCAACCCTTTCCTCCAAAGAGAGTGAGGAATTCCTTGTCAAATAGTCTTTATACAGAAAGAATATTTCTGCATATTGAGATGTTATATCCAACGTGAATATGAGGAATGAAATGCAAATGAAGGAAAAGAGGATCTTCTGTGCCCTGCTCTTCACTCCTTGATATCTAGAATCAGATAAGGATCAGGAAAGGTTGTTTGAATTTGACATGGTTACTCACATGAATGCCCTTATTGTCAGGAAAGCAAGGAGAATGAAGAATGCTGGAATACAATCAGGATAATTAGTTAATCAACCAATGGATATAATTCTCATTCACCATATCCAACTGGATATATACATAGATACACAACATCCTGCAAAATGGCAGAGCCAATGTCAGAAAGTTGAGCATTTTCATCTGGAGTCATATTGTGTGGTAGATGCTTGCAAGAAATTAGGATGCTGGGAAACAATATGGTCTATTCTCTGACAAGGTCAACTTATATCCAACACTTATATCCTTAAATTGCATCTCAATTGACAGTAGCTAACTTCTCATACTGATATGTAGATGAGACAGCAAGCTCTTGGATATAAAGGCAACTAAGATGAGCATTCAGTTTGATGGAATGGAGCTCCTTGATTAACCTATGTCCCATGTGGGTAGTTTGGTGGATACTAAAGCAACTGAGATAAAATTCAGTTTGATTGGAATGGAGTTTCTTGATTAGCCTGTGTTCCATGTGGGCAGTTTTGTGGATAAAAATGTCACAGTTAGCAATCATCAAGGTCTCATCATGCAGCCTGTGTTCTCAAACCATAAGGGCAGTGTAAATGCACATGTGAGCCAGGTGGCAGTGATAGTGTTTCAGCTCCCTGGGTCTTAGTTGTTGTTAGAACTCAGAGTTTGAGTGGTAGGCTCAACTCCTTGTTACCTTGGTACCTTGTTACTGATTCATTGTATGAACAGAGTCATCTCAATTTAGCTAGGTATGAGTGAACCATGGATAGAAGGCTTTCATAGCTCACACAGCAAGCAACACTAAGAAGGACTAATCAGACACAGGAAGAATCYATGAAATGTCTGGTATTGAGACAAATGTGCATATGCATATGGGATAAGATGAGATGAGAGATCCAACTTGTCCTTGTCCTTATCCTTGTTCCTCCTCACCCTCACTCTCACCTTTCTCTTGTCACATTAGGAAAAACCTACCTATACTTAAAGATATTCTCAAGATAGCTTAAGGACATCTTTAGAGACCTAGGAGACCTAGGAGTCTTAGAACATTTTCAAGAGAATAGACCTATGTCTTAGAGACCTCAGAGACTCTAGATGCCTTAGGACACTTAGGACATTGTAGACTGTCCTAGGATACTTAGGATAGTCCTCAGGACAGCCTAGGACACTTAGGACATTGGGAACTGTCCTAGGATACTTAGAATATAAGGGCTATCCTAAGTCTCCTAGAATAGTTCCCAATGTCCTAAGTGTCCTAGGCTGTCCTGAGGTGTCCTTGGAGTGTCCTGGGGTGTCCTGAGGCATCTAAGGTCTCTAAGATCTCTAAGACATAGGTCTATTCTCTTGAAAATGTCCTAGGTCTCCTAGGCCTCCAAAGATATCCTCAAGCTATCCTGAAGATATCCTAAAGACATCTTTGGAATAGGGTGTTTTTCCTGTTGCAGTCTTCAACATCCTTCTCCATCCACCATCATAACCATGATACCTCTCTCATCCTCTTCCCCTCTCTCTTCTCTTTCTAGTCCCTTCCTCTCCATACAACATTCAAAGTTTGCACTGAGACCAAATCTCCAATCAGAATGGCTCCATGTTGTCTCCAATGTTCCATGTGTGTGATCAATTTGTGATTTCAGTTCCCTAACCCACTTAGTACATTCTTCTGGTGTGAGGGTCATCCAGATTTCATTGACAAGATGCATATAAGTATGCATGTATAGTACTATGTAATACATATATGAATTTGAGATCACCCCTTGTCTGTTCTCATCCTCTCATTCTCATCAGGGCCTCCTCAATTGGATAATCAGCATCAACATCATCAATCTTGCACACCCCCAAGCTCAGCCTCCCAGCATGTAAACCTACCTACCCTCATACCTTGTAGAGAGTGTGTGGGATTAATGATGTTGATGTTGATCATCCAATTGAGGAGGCCTTGATGAGAATGAGAGGATGAAGACAGATGAGGGGTGATTATGGAACATCTGGATCTGGTGTACCCATCTCAGGTGTTAACTTTACTGGTGATGAAACTAATATCAAGCAAGTATCAAAGTTCCTTAACTTTTCATTCCACTCACTCACTATGTCTTACCCATCTATGTGTTGACACAAAGTGGAAGGAACACAACTTACAGTTGATTGCAGTGCCTGCTCAGGGTGAGCTATGTTTGGTTGATTCAGTTTATTCAGTTTTACAAATACTACTTCTTCTTACTTATCTCATTTATGCACACATGCACTCTCCTCATTTCATAGTGAAGGTCCAGCCATTAACAAGGTAAATAAATAGCAAGTAGGTACTGGACAAACATCCAGAAATAAATAGAGTATCAAATCAGTCCATAAATATATTGAAAGCCAAGTGAAAAGAAAACAAAAGGAAATGAAAGAAAATTGCAACCAATAAATTCTGCTTCCAGCTGTCATGCACTCTCCAGACCTGCATATTTACTCCTCCAATCCACCACTATCCCTCTGCCCTTCAGAACCACCCAGGAAATCCATTTCAATATCTTCTCCTGAGTCAGGGTTCCTTCTCACCAGAGAGGTCTCATGCAAATTGGAAGACTCTAATGCTTCACCCTCTGCAAAATGCAAAGAGGCAAGTGTAGAATTCTCAGCTGGTCTTGTATTGTTCTGCAGAGATAGAGAAGACATCTCTGACATGGTCTCTTCTAGCACAGACTTTCTGTACTTGATGAGAGCAATCACAGCAAGTGGATAAATGGTCTATAGAGGATAAAGGTAGTCAATAGCTAGCACTAGAATGATTCATGAAATATCCATACTGAGGCACAGTCAAATACCACTCCAAAAATATCAATCAGGAATGTGGGGCCAGCATTTGTAGCAACTGATGCAGGTAGTTGGGAAAGTATCAGGAATAGCAATATTGCAGTTAACTATCAGACATTAGCCTTCAAATAAGGAAGCTGAGTGATGTGATTCACCTGAATAGAGCCATATACAAGGCCTGACTCCACAAGCAATGTGAGAGTCTTCTGAGTATCTGTTCTCTTGTGTCTTCTTTCATGTATAGACATTGTTCTTTGATGCTGCCTAAGTCAAAATATGGATTCATATCCAGACTGTGTCAGAGGAACAGTTGGAGGAAGGCAAGAAACACACCAGGCTTTTGCATAAATCAACCCAGTGCCTAGTATGTTTACTGCCAGACTCAGAGCATAACTGGCAATATTGAGACCATTGTAATCTTGATCATTACTGGTGAAATTAGTCAGAATTGCAACACTAGCAAAGTTTACAGCTACACAGCTTTGTAAGCCACATTATCCACCATGGAATGTGAACAACCTCACCAATATTGGCTAGCATGAGGAGAATCAGGCTTGATTGAACCCAGTGATTCCATGACCACATAATCCATGCCCTCCAAGCAATAGCCATATCACCAAGCAGAAGCTTTTCATCTCAGTTAAGCATGACAGTTTGAGTGGACCTCACTTACAT
>RCHF01001331.1:0-23395 GCA_003987895.1 Neonothopanus nambi | reverse complement strand
CTTCTGTGCAACACTCTGATTGTCCAGATATTTTCATATATATGTACAATGCATCAATCTACAAACATTTCATTAAGTGAGCAAAGTAAATGTGACACAAAGGTATTCTATGCAATGGCAGCATTGTTTTCAGCCTCTTCCATACCTACAACCCAAAGCAATGGTCAGCTACAGAGCTCCATGAATGTCTCAAGGAACTTACATTGTTTCTTACCCTTCCTTTTCTTCCCTGCATCACTGCACTTGGCATGCTTGTACTGTGTAACCAGCACAGTCTCACTATTTGTCCCAGTAACACTCATTGAGTTGACAAACATTGTGGTATGGTCAGAAGATAAAGGTGTGGGAGGCTGTGTCAGTGTGTCTGAATGGGCAGGAGCTGATGTTGTGTGATCCAGCGAGTTGGCAGCAGGTGAGCCTTGGCCAGGAACATTGGCACATGCAGAGGGCAGCTCCATGTTGCAGTTAGAAGCCTCCATCAAGGAAGGTGAGGTGTTGTCAGGTTTGGAGTTGGCTTGTGTTACCTGAAGGGCTGTATTGAATCATTGTTCCTTCCAGCTGTCATACTTGGCATTTGTCATATGATAGAAATGTGTAGTGCCAGAAGTCCAGGCATTGTACAATGTATCAAGCTCTATACAAGATTTCACATCTGCTGGGCTACAAAATACTTTGAGTGGCCAGTTCCTGACCATGATACCCAGGTTCTCCATGATGTGGCCATTGAAGTCATGGTAGAACATATGTTTCACCTTTGTCTTGCCAGCACACTTCTCTGACCTTATATTCAGTTGACATTAAGAGTGAAGGATGATGGATATGCATGAAGTGTACCAACATTAGAATGCTAAACTTTGATAGAAGTCTGATCACACACCTTCTATGCCTGAGATCATATATCCTTCAAAGTGTTATCGCATGCACAAGCATTGTAGGCCTCGAGATGACCAGAGTGAGCTCAGAAATACATTTTGTAGATCTGAAATATGGGAATTAAGGATTGGAGTTGCCCTAAACTGCCAATTAAAATAAAAAGACCATCTATACTCATTGCCTGAGTATAGAATAATTACAGTGCATGCTATGGCATTTAATTATTGAGATCAATTGGCCTAAATAAAAGATACTGGCTAAGTCCCTCACCATCTGGTGGAAATAATAATTCCATCTGGAGAGTAGAGCTGGACATACCCACCCATTAAATAGCCAGAGACTTTTAAAATGTTGTCTGAGTATCACTCACAAGGATATGATGGAGAACAACAACAATCTGGAGGGACAAGTTCTCAGATGGACTGAAAATGCACTTCCAGAATTAAGATTAAATTTTATTTGGTCAATTACTGTGAAGAATGGCAACTTAAAAATGCTATTAAAGAAGAAACAAATATTTCTTATTGTAAACTAAGGGATACAAGGTCCATCTGGACATCTCAGCCTCCATCTGGTAATAAATACCAGACAGGTCTGCCAAAGAATAAAAATAATTCACAAGTTGCCACCAGATGGAACTTCAAATAATTATAAAGTAACCAGATGAGGCTTCTGGATAGTATTGCTGACTCACTGGATGATTATGACACATCAAGATGACTTTCTGCGCAAGGGTCTTACCCAAGGAAAAATAAACAGAATAAAAATAATTCACAAGCTGCTACCAGATGGAACTTCAAATAATTACGAAGTAACCAGATGAGGCTTCTAGATAGTATTGCTGACTCACTGGATGATTATGACACATTGAGATGACTTTCTGAGCAAGGGTCTTACCCAAGGAAAAATAAACAGGCTATGATCTGACATGTCTCAGATGCACCATGAGGTGAGACTGAGCTGTGCCTGTAAAATTTAAACAGATTGAGTCAAAGTAGAACCTACTGAGTATGTCTGAGACATCTGGAGTGTGATCAACAAGCCTCTGCAGGCACAGCATCTCTATCTGGAAGTCAGATAAAAATAAGTATTGGCAATTCTACAAGATGGTGCCATTATTTGTCACAATAAATTAAATTGTGGAGCACAAAAGCATGGTCAGCATGCCTGAAGTGCAGCTATGCTGCCTTGGCAGCCAAAGCATCCAATCTGCACCCAACAAAAATACTAAAAGTCATAAAACCCAAAAAATATTATACTTACCTATGAAAATGGACATGTAAATTGCCTTATGAGGAGATACACAATGCCTCTTTTCTGTTTTTCAGTTTCTTAGTATAAAAATCCCAGATCTGTCTATTTTCTTTTCGATATATCATTTTCTGCTGCAGATAGTATAAAGGACTAGCTATTTTGTAGATACCCAAGCAAGTACTGACCCAGTGTGATAGCTAAAGCAGGAACCTTCTATAAAAAAGACAAATATAGCCTGGCTCCTTGGAGTTTCAGTTTTCTGAATCCTTAAAAGTTCTTAATAAAATTTGAAGTCTCTGTTGTGGCACATCTGACTTGATAAAAATCTGAATCTGCTGAACTGTGATCTGCTGTCTGCTGTGATTTTGCAAGACTAATTTTCTGTACTGTGTCCTGTCTGATTATCTGTCCATCTGGTCATGTTAGGATAGGGTTATTTCCTGTTTCACCAAGTCTTCAATTAGAGCTAAGTTAACAGTTGTGTATTCTAAAAGTAAAAACCAAGTAAGTAGTGATGTCTACAAGAGAGTTCTACAGTACTAGGTAAGTAATTAGGTTGATATGAATGGACTAGATCTATACTATAATGGGTGTAAGTATTAATCTAGAGGTGTAGTAAATGATATTGTATAGACTGTATGCTGGAATATAACTTCAGGGTTAGTCTTAAAATGGTTTAACTGCTTACTGGAATATGTCTTCAGGTCTCAGTTCTTCTGGAATGTGCTTCAGGGATTAATAGTAGGTGTAATTTGTAGAATAACTCAAGGAATATATCTTCTGGAATTGTTCTTCAGGGAATTCACAAGAGCTATTTAAAGGGATTTGAATAGCTGTTGGGGGTTCTGGGTTGTAAGGGTAAAATAGACTTGATTGCAAAATAACTAGGCTACAGTATATCTATTTCGGCAGCATATTTATACTACTTAAGAACTATATCTATATTTGGTAATAACTGCAGGTCTGACTGTGCATGCTACAGATACAACTGTGTATACTACGGTGCAGTGCACACAGTCTTAGATGAATAATTGTATATACAATGTAAATAATTAGTAAGTATTCGTGGGACAGTAATTATTACTGGATTACCGGTATGTAGCACTCGTCTGAGTTTCAAAATTTTTGTTAGCACCTTGTTACTGACTTCTTCATATACTACATCTCTTTTTCCTTCACCATCAGCTCTATTGGTAGGATCTTTTATCTTTTCTTCTATTATTCATGTCATTTCCTAATAGGTCATTGTGTTCATCATCTGGTGCCTCCAACTGTATTGAGAAATTCTGATTTTGAATCCTGAGGCCTGTGAAGCCTATCTGTGAATTGTCTGACATGTATTTTGCCAGAGTATTCCACAGGTATACCCAGCGGATTACCTGTACCAATACCTGTGGGTAAGATATTTCTAAAAGTCATACCTGTACCTGTGAACACCTGTACAAAAGGGTACCTGCACCCGCCAGATACGGATACACAGGTATTCAAAGGTATCTTCTACCCATGGGTCATAGAAGGTACCCAAGGGTACTCATAGGTACCTGCACACAAACCACTGATAAAATGATTTTCTATATACAATTACACCAGATATTACATGTTGCAAACATCAGTACATATACAGTATCTATTGCAACTAATGTGCAACCTGGAGACAAATATAATAAGTAAGATATCCAGAAACAGAAGCAGGATCATTCTGCACATTAAGGAGATTCTGAGTCAATCTACGATGTTCAAGAAATCAACGCTATTCAATTCAGATGGTGCCGAGGGTATCAGAGCCATGGTGTGCATATAGCATTGAATCCGAGGTGGCACGATGAAACAGCTTTCATAGTGGTGAGCATCATTAATGCTACTGTGATCGGTAGTGATGGTCACTATTTCGGAGTATCCAGAAGCAAAAGGCAGCTCGGAGAGAAGGCAAAGATTTTCAAGCCAGTAAAAGAGGGGGTCCATAATGGGAAACTAGAAGTCATTGGTCACTAACTCAACTATATATATAGGCTCAAAGGCAAATCGTGCAGCTGTTCACCGAGTCACAATAGCACTGATACGTGGACAAGGAAAACGTTTATAGAACAAAAGATAGCTACAGGAACAGTATACAAATGTATAGAACATGGCTATGACCAACGATGTGGAACCACTGCCACACAACCAAAAGTCTTGAGAAAAGACCCGGTGTAGAATATGGCCATTGATCGCTCCACTCTTTCAACAATGATGTGGAAATTGTGGCTTTCAGTCTTCTTCAGAAACAGGTCAAGAAGCTCCGCCGGTCGGTCTCCTCTCCAGGTTGACATTACATGATGCAGTGCTGTCAAATAGGGTATTCGATTGGCCACAGACTCTGCACCTAATCCCATTGACATGTTCTTCTGCTCAACATGATCAGCTGTACCACACCAACACATCTCCAAAAGATCCTGCCGATCAACAGATGTCATACCACTTGTATCAAGCTCCACATCTAGTGTGATAAGCTCTTGACGAAAGTTCAGTTCACATAGCTCCCACAGGATTTGGCGAGCAATGTGAACAGGTGGAATCTGACAATCCGGTAGCTCCTCATTGTTCCAGTATACCAGTGATCATTCAAGATTCTCAAGCCGCAAGTCCAATGAATTCCACTTCAAGAAGTCTTGAAGAAGATCCTGCATCTCAGCATGTTGTCTTCCTGCATGCATTGCAAGATTATGCTGAGACGTGCCACCAACAATATCAAACAGACTTCTCCACTGCTTGTTCGATAGCCGACACGGTGAAGAAGAGAGACAATAGATCAAGATGGTGCGAAGCTTCAACCATGTACAAAAAAATTTGCCCTTAGTTGAATCACTTGTAGATGCAATGAGAAGTCGAGGAGGGGGTAGATGGTAGCCACCGTCAATCCCATTAGGAGGTGGTAAAGACTGATTGTGGTTCGACAAAAGACAAAGTGCATCCTCCCATACTGGCAACAATGGTGGCATGAGAGGACTAGACGGCTCTAAAAAAGTATTGCCTGAGTTTTTCGGTCCTGTATTCTTTTGACCTTTAGTATCTAGTAGACTCTTATGTTAATAAATATAACATGGTAAACATGCCAATTTTTTATGCACAAGGAAGCTTGCGATTCTGTGACAATGAAGACAATGAGCCTCCCAAAGTTGAAGATGGTGTGAATGGTTGTCTCACTTGCATAACTGAAGTTGAACTCTGGGGCTGGATAGACCCAAAGAGAGATGGATGCTGGAAAAGTGATCGGACATAATTGGCCATTGCTAAATAGCGTTCAGGCTTATTTGCAAGGCCTGTATATATGATGTGATGTGGAGGTGTAGCATCAGAAACATCAAGTTCTTCACCTGTCTGTAGCATCAACTTTTGGCAGACATCCTCAGCAATGAAGGTGCCTATACGATCGATTCAGACTGCAGGCGATTGAGAGATAGGGCGAGTGTACCACACTGGTATACCTGCGTAGAATAGCATGTCCAGATGGTCAAGATCCTCTGTAAATGCGCCAATGATAAGAGGGGAAGTAGGATGGAGACTTCCTCGACTCTTGCCTACAACTCTATCATAGTACAAATCCAACCACTCTTGATGAGCAACTAATTCAAGCAGCTGCCACTGGGCACAAGCAAATCTAAGAAAAGTTTCATTCCTTGATGCAGCGACCTCAAGCCACTCGAGTAGACGCCTTAGCTGTGTCATGCTACTTGCGATATAGCTATCTGATGAAAGGTGAGGATGTTTCTCAAGGACAGCATCACATGCTGTCTTGAAGCGGTGATACAGTCCTTGTTCGATAGTTCTGAGGCCAGGGCAAAGGGAATCCTTAGTTACGCTGAAGTGAGTATCGGTCGGAATGAACCACGCTAGATGGTAAGGGTGATCGGGTTCAGATGAGGGAGCAGGAATTACAGCAAGATGTGCAATATCAGGATTGAAAGGTTGAGGATAATAGAGGGGGTCGTCCTGTCCAAAGTGATAGTTTTTGCGCATACAGACTCGAGATAGATTCAGTAGCAGTTCATATAGATATTGCATATTTGGAGTTGTAACTAATACATCTCCCAGCATTATGTTCCCAATGAGACCTTCAAATGATTTGATTGCTAGAAGGAAATAGCTATGAGTTAAAGTGTAATGCAAAGAAGATAGAAGTTGGTACTCACGAGCAGTAGGATTTGCAAACCAGGTGAGCAGGGAAGGATTTCAAACAATGTCTGCAGTAGATAGACATACTTCAGACATGATTGCTGCACTAGATGAAAAGGAACAAATATGATTGAATCGATGAGATATACTAGGAATGTCAGTGACAGATATTTGTATAAGTGTGAACAACATACTAGTCGCTATGTAATAAGTTTTGGCCAGTATGAAGGCACACCCCAAAACAGTCTATGCAAAACTGAATTCACCAAGCCAGGAGCCCTAAAATTACTGAACGAATTGACGAAGTTTTGAAGACCTAAATTGTAAAGCACCAACTCAAAGTTGAGTGCAAGATCGGTGATCAGTGCAAGACTGGATCACAAAGCAATCAGTACAAGACTGAATTGCAGTTTGAATCCTAAACGTTGTGATAGTAGAAGTAAGTGAGAGAAGATATTATTTAGAAGATGAGAGAATAGAGAATGTTGAAATCGATAACTTGAAATCGATGACTGCCATGTTTGCGCTTGCTATACTTCCAAGATGCTGACAGAGCATGCTGTACTTCCAAGGCGTGCACGTGAACAGTTGACCACTGATTTTACTTGCTCTCTTTCAAGGCTCTGTACGGGTGTGTCCTGACAGATTAGTGTAATGGGCTTGTACCATATGCTGTGAGACCTTAGGTTCGCCCTGGGTCTCTTGTGGGTTCCCGGTTCATATTCTGATGTCGCTGAATTCGCAAATTATTTCTAGGACCTACACTCAGTGTAATTTTGGCTGCAATATCACAATCATCTTCGAATACTCTTTCCTACCAGGCGAATTTACTGCTACTAGACTTCACGCTTAGGCCAGCTCGGCAATGGCCTTCAACAACAATAACTTGATATTTGAGCCACACAGTATGTCCTGTTAAGCAGCAGCTCTGAATTCTACTCAATATTTTGCTTTTTCAACCATCTTAGACCTATGGCTCCAGGCAATCGATCACGCAAACGTGCCCGCTCTGTATCCACTGTTGAACCATTGTCAACAGCAACCTTGGATATTGAAGATTCATCTCAAAATACGACTCCTGCTCCTACAAAGCGCCGCAAAAAGGACATCGATATCATCATTGGGGCCAAGGGAAGGGATGAGGCTTTTGCAAAGCTCTATCATGCTGGGAAATCAAATGAGGATATCTTGAGTGCATGCCACTACTCATTCTCAGTTTTTGGTGATTAACTAGTATTATCAGAGGAGCAAATTCACACCTGGACCAGCATGAAAGCAGCCAGCACATATAATCATTTCAATCTCAACAAAATCGAGGTTTTCACCAATGATGAAGGAGTAGTCAAGTACAAATTTCCCTGTGCAATGTGCATAGTATCTTATCCAGTCATCACGAGTATTCGAGCTCATAAACGTCTAAAGGTACCCTAGCAAATATGTTACACGAGCACGATATGATACCTCTATGGGAAACTTGAAGAAACACGCTGATCATTGCCAGGGCAAAGTTGTCGCCTCTGGTCAGTCAATAACTCAATATGTCAACAGTGGTGCCTATAACAAAGGAGCATTCCGTTTGGAGACTGTTCTATGGATTTGTGAAAGCTTTCGCCCCTTCCGAATTGTGGCAGATTCACGCCTACAGAAGATGTTCAAGATCGTTAACTCCAGTGTTGAACTCGTGTCACCGCAAACACTCTCCCGAGATGTCCAGGAAGTTCATCAGATGGCACTGCCTCATGTAGCAGCCAAGCTACACAACTATCCCGGGTTTGTACACCTGTTGTTTGACGGTTGGACTGCACCAAATATGAAATCCTTTCTTGGCATCGTTGTTCATCTCTTGGATGATACCCAATTGCAGTCATTTGTTCTAGACTTCGTCGAGTAAGTTTATATCTCTATATCTCATTCTTTCAGTAGCTGATGTATTGTCCAGGCTCTCTGAAAGTCATACAGGCAAGTATCTTGCTGACAAGATGATTGAGTGTGCAAAGCAATTCCGAATTCTTGACAAGGTATGTTACCTGTTCAGCTAACATTGTCTTGTTGCTCATGATTGCTTTAGATCTTTGGGCTTGTTGGTGATAATGCCTCTAACAACAACAAAATGATTGAGTGTTTGGAGTCAAAATTGACCAAATCACCTGCTGGCCAGTTGTCACGAGTGCGGTGTATTCTGCACATTTGCAACTTGATCTGCAAGGCCATACTGTCACCTTTTATGTTGAAGAAGAAAGATAACGAAAGTAGTGAGGACTTGGATGAGTTTGACGAAGAGCAAGAGGAAGATGCAGAGGAGGAAGAGATTGCCAGTGATGTGAATACTGTTGCGGATGATGAAGACAGAGAGAATATGGAGGATTGCGATGAACAGGTTGACCCAGAGGCTGAGGATCCTACTTGTGATGCTGAGGATACGGAGCTCATCCAGGATCTGGATGAGGAGGTTGAAGAGCTCCTTGAGGAATGCCATCTCGAGCTCCCTGTGCTGTCAGATGATGATTTGAATGACGCTAGAGCTATGTTTCACAAGGTATGTTACGCACTTCATTCTAATGTTCAATTGTGCTCATATTTGTCAGACACGCACCTTAGGAAAGAAAATCCATCATTTCCAGAGCTTGAAGACAGAGCTTCAAAAAATATGCAAGCATCAACAGGTTCCTTATCTTACCCTGAAGTGTCTTGTGGCAACTCGATGGAACTCTGTTCATACCATGTGGCAATCCTTCGCAGCTTTATGTGGGCCTCTTGATGAGCTCTGCAATCCACCTGAATACGACAAAAAAGGTAATCCCCGGAAGTCAGGCAAGAAGAAGAAGACTCCGCTTTTGCAATACAAACTAGACCAGTACCAGTGGGATCTCCTCGAGCAAATCTTGCTGCTGTTGGAGGTTCATTGTATTCTTCTGAGCCTGTGTCTGTTACTCATGTTCCCTTATCTCAGATATTTGTTTTTGCAGTGGAGGCATTGCAGACAAACAAATGCCCACTTCTGCATGAGGTGATCCCTGCAATGGATCTGCTTAATGACATGCTTGAAGACTGGATTTGCAACGAATCAATTCCTCTAGTTATCCAACATGGGGCAGCAAAGGGGCTTGCCGTGCTTGATAAGTATTATGCTAAAACTGATGACTCGATTATGTATCGAGCTGCCATGAGTAAGTCAAGTCATTGATGGCTCTCTTAAATTGTTGCTAATAAAATGTAGTTCTTCATCCTCAATATAAAATGGCGTATTTCGACAAAGCTGCATGGCCTAGTAGCTGGAAGGAGGCAGCAAAAACCCTTCTACGAGACCTTTGGAAACAATATGACAAACCGCAATCTTCTAATGTGGTTCACCACGATGTTAACTGTCAAGTTCATATCTCTAATCTTTTATTTTCTTCCCAACTGACCGTGTTTCACCAGGACACTGCTACCACTGCTACTACTAAGCAAAATCCTTTCGTGAAAAAGAAGGAGATGGCGCCTCAAAATCGTACGGGAGATGTGTTGGAGGATTGGTTTGCTAGTGCACCCAAAAACACTGTGTCTTTGGAGAATCCGATTGCATGGTGGGTAAGAACCTATCCAGACCAGACCACCTATAGTACCGAGCTACAACACATGGCGTTGGATGTCCTGTCATGTCCTGGTAAGTCGTGATGGTTTTTCTTTTTACACCTGCTCTGATTAATATTCTTCAGGTACTTCCTGCAAGGTAGAACGCAGTTTCTCACGTGGTGGTTTGATGGTCACGAAGAGGCAATATGCATTAGCTGCCGGGTCCATTTGAGCCGCTACAGCACTCTCATTCTGGGGTCAAATTGTTGATCTTCTTCCTGAGGTGCAAATGCAGAAAGTATTTCAGGATAAGATGAAACGGGACAAGAATAGGGCTACGGTTGCTAGTGTTATAGCTGATGCTAATTCAAGGGAGGATACAACTCGTAATGCTATCGAAGTTCTGTAGATCTAGTCATTTTGTACAAATTAGTTCTTAAGTTGTTGTAATGAATTTCCACTCAAAAATTCAGTATATATACTAAGACCCAAAGGTACCTGCAGGTAATGTAATTTTGCAGAATCTTGAACCTGTATCTGTACATTACCTGCCTATCAGGTACCTGTATCTGCCAGGTAGCAAAACCTGCAGGTTTTTTTGGCAGGTATACCTGTGTAAACCCATGGGTTTACCAACTCATGGAATACTCTGGTCCTGAAGAAGTAGTGATGGACAATGCTCCCCAGATGAGAGCCATGCTTGGCTGGCTAGAGGAAAAATATGGAATTAGAGGTATAAAAATATCTCCTTATAATTCTCAAGCCAATGGCAAAATTGAGAGAGCCCACTATGACATAAGGACTGCACTGGCAAAAGCTACTGGTGGAGACTATGGCAGATGGTGGTGGTTCCTCAAACATGTTCTCTGGGCAGATAGAGTTACAGCACACTGAGGATTTGGTTGTTCACCTTATTTCATGGTCACTGGAGCTAAACCTATTTTACCTCTTGATATTATTGAGTCTACTTATTTAGTGAAGACTCCAGATAGAGTGTTAACTTATGCTGAATTAATTGGCTTTAGAGCTCAGGCACTAGCTAAGCATAGGACACATGTAGAGGAGATGAGAAAAAGAGTAGATGAAAATAAAAGGAAGGCCTTGAGGCAATATGAAGAAGAACATTTTAATAAAATCAAAGACTATGACTTCAAGCCTGGTACTTTGGTACAAGTCAGAAATACCTAGATTGAGAAAAGTTTGGACAGGAAAATGTATCCCAAATATTTAGGGCCTCTAATTGTAACTAGAAGGACTAAGGGAGATTCTTACATAGTGGCCCAGATGGATGGTACAGTGCTTAAGGAAAAGGTTGGAGCCTTTAGAGTGCTACCACATGTGGCTAGATATGAACCCATTGAACTGCCTGAAAATATTCATGATCTGATTGACTTGACAAGTGAGCAGCTGGAGGAGATGGTCAATGAAGATGAAGAAAATGAGAAAAGTCAGCAGAGAGATTATATTTTCAATGCTATTCCTAATCTGAGGGTCTCTGTGGACAAGGATTTATTGTACGAAGATGCAAATGATGATTTCGTGCTTGAAGAAGATTTTTTAGACCCCAGATGGAACATTGACAATGAATTAAATCTTGAAAATGGAAGTCCTGAAGCAAGGACTAGAGCTCAAGTAAGGGCCAGATTGAAGCAAAGTTAATATATTTGCTTCGAGTGAATGACTACAAACTATACAGATTGTAGTTTAGAAGACACAAACCCAGACATTATCTAGTATTTACTGAAAATCCATCGAAAAATATTCCTAGGAAGTGAGTAAATATAAAGATGAATGTCCAATCACAAGGTTGTCTGAAAATAAAATGCCTAAGATGGTAAAACTGCTATCACAGAAGCGCTACGTACAACCAGATGAAGACTATCTAGGACAGATCTAATTCTGCAGCAGGAAATTTGTATGAAGGAGTGGGGTCCCCAGTGGGAGCCAGTCCTGACTGCATCAGGTCTTGAGCGAGCTGAAGAGCCTTCTCTTTGGTCTTGCAAAATTCCTCGGCAGTGGAGAGTTCCTTGTATGCGAGCTGATATTGATTGTGATGGTACTGGATAGCATGCTGGTGCATGCTGAGCTCAGTACAAAGGAAGTTGCAGATGGAATGCAAAACTTTGGGGGAAAGGTTGGACAAGTCCATAAAAGGGAATAAGGCAGCAATGTGTTGCACTACTTCCTCTCCAGCCTCTCAGAGTTGACAGTCCTCTGTCCAGATGATGGTCAGAAAATATTCTAGAAGACCAGATGGAAGGGTACTTACAATCGGTTTCCTCTGTAAGGTCAATGAAGGGTTTTTCAATATGAGCTTTCTTTGTAGAAGTCGTTTTCAGACCATTGGGACTGGCACCGACCTTCTAAAGATAGTAGTTAGCCAATTGATAGGCTTTAGAATTTTGATCCATGCTAGGGATCTCAGAGAAAGGAATGCTCACTGAAGCAGCACAAGCTTTGGACATCTGTTAATTATTTCAGCATCATCTGGTGGTCAGTAATTAATAATAGGCACCAGATGGTCGGATACTTACAGCTGAAATGTTATTCTCAGGCTTGTCCTTCGTGAACTTGAGACTAGACAGAGGGCTGGTGGTTCCCTTAGATTTATCCTTGCCAGGAGCATGGATAGACATGGAAAGACCAAGACCATTGGCCATCTGATGAGAAATTACAAGTTAGAAAAAATCGGAGTTGGATACTGAGATAATAAAAACTTACAGTAACATCTCCATCTGCTCCAATGACTTCAATGTTGTCATCATCATCGGTGTCAGTGTCATTGTCAATTATCTTGGGAGTTTTGGCAGTCTAGATGGTCACCAATAACTCCAGATGGACAAATTAAAATTAATGTAGATGTACTTTATGTTTTTTAGGAGCATCGCGCTTATGACGCTTGGTGAGATCATTGCAGAACACTTTAATTTGGTTCAAAGTGTCTGGTTCAGGAAGGTTGGGGTACTTCTTGAGGGTATCGACAACCAAGGAGACACTGGTATCATAAAGATTAAAGGCCTCCTCCAATTTGGTGATGGCATGAGCAGGAAGTGATTTTTTCTGAAAATTGTATGTCAATATTAGCCACCAGATGGTGAGGTAATTGACCAGATGGTGGGAAGAAACTTACAAGATGACTGGCTAGAGCTGTAAGGAGCATACCAAGCAGGTCCTGGTCGACATTGTCAGCCTCCAAGGCACCTTTAGCATGGTTGATGTAGCACTGAGTGGTAGCAATCCATTCTAGATGCTCAGGCCAGTTTTTGAAACCTTTAGGGGGCATATGAGAAAGAGGAATTGAATAAACGAGAGTTATTTTGAGTAAAGAGAGTGTTTGAGACTATCTGGATGACCAGATGGTGGTCTCTTTTTATACGTAAAATTTTGCTTTATTTGAATTTGACCATGGGTCCACAGTAGGGCTGGAATGAAATTTTTCTGCCAAGTCCTGTGGCCTAGAGTGGTTCAATGAGGACATTGAATTTAATTTTGCTTGGGGGGAGAGGGTATGAGATTTTTGAAATAATCTGAAACCTTGATCACAGTCTCAGAAAATTTTTTCAGATTTTATTTTCGAAATTTTTACCAAGTCAGACTCTGCAGATGGAGCAGATGGTCTGATTAGTACAGCTTTGACCTTTGCAGGACTTAGCTGAGATGACGCAATGGCATGTGCCCCTTAATCAAAATTTTCAAAATTTAATTTTCTCATCCATCTGACAATACTTATGAGTTTTTATTGACTCAAAATAATGTTATTATTATTTTAAAATAAATTACGCACCAGATGGATGGCTAAAGCTCCATCTGATGAATTAAAAAGACTTATTATAATTCTTAATGTACCAGATGGTACCTTAGTCACACCAAAAAGTCCAAGAAAATTTTATATTGCACAAAGCAGCACTAGCAACACAAGATAAAATGAAAAACAAGTCCATATGTAGCTAATTGTAACTACAGCTCAGCAACAATAAAAGAAAAGAAAAGGAAGTGGATGCAAGCACGCAAACCACTGGTCTGCAGCAAGATAAAACATGAAAGATATTTAGTTTCCCCCAGGCATAAGAGAGTATGGTGGAGGAGGCAAACCCAAGACAGAGCACAACAACGAATGGCTACCAAAAGAAAATGAGGGTCCTGTAGATGGAGGAATCCAGCCAGTCATCATCATGTCCCACAACTGCTTCATGTGGTTCTACAGCTCGTCAGTTGAGGAAGCAGCGAGAGGGCTAGAGGCAGGAACAAGTACCTGTCCAGATGATGCATCCTCAGGCGACTCTGTCGACGAGGGACCAGAATTGAAGGGACTGGCAATAGGTGCAACCTCCATCTAGTCAGCAGAGAGCACAGTGGGCTCAACAGTAGCTGTTTTCTCCTTCATGACAATGGTGTCCTTGCCCTCAGCCATGATGTATATGTCCTCCTCCTTCTTCAAGACACGGTATGGCCTTTTGAGCAGATCCAAGTCCCAGTCAAGTGCAGCTGCCAACAATTTGACCTGTTCATTGGTGTGATTGAAGGACAGATCTCCAGATTTAAGCTGAAAAAGGATGAGACGAGGGTTGTGGCATGAGTCCTTCAAGTGGTGTTGGTCTGCGATGATAGAAGAATGGAGACCCTCAGCATTCTTGAGGAGCTCGACAGCTGTCTTGCAAATACTATCATACAAGTCAATTTTCTTCTGAAGGGTGTCAGCCTCTTGGGAAATAACTAGAGAAAAATAAAATGTTAATAAAGTCAGAGGATAAAACTTACAGAAGAAATAAAGTGTACCTCTGCTACCTGAACAGGCCAATGTGTACGAAAGGTTCCTCATCTGATCAGCACCCTCAAGACTGTAGTTCCAACTACATGGATGGTTGTCCTTCGCACACATAGCACAGTGCCATTCAAAACCCTTCCCGATGTTGGGGTGGCATTTGCAACCATTGGCATGTGTACCAGCCATGCAGGAGCTGCAGATGGAGTCACCGAAAAACTATGAGATAAAGAAATTAAAAAGTGTTAGAATAAACAGAGAAATAAAAAAAAGAGTCCTACCCTGTCAAAAGTCCTATTACTCAAGACTATCTGCTGGAGGGTCAGTGGGGTAGAGTAAGGCCAACTGAAGACAGCACGTTCTGAAAATGAAAAAGTCAAAATATATTCATCGATGAACAAAATAAATACATACCGTTGACTTTAATATAGTCCTCAGATGGATGCATATAGCTGGTACAACCATCTGAACACTGGAGAAAATAAATTAAGTAAGTAAGGAACAAAATACTTATTAAAAATGAGAAAGCATACCAAGAAGATGGCAGGCTCCACAGGAGCTCTGCTGGTAGACAACATCGTCAAATCCTTCAATTTGGCCTTCATCAGATTGAGAGGGACACTAAGCATATTAGGTGGAACAAATGGCTTGTCCTCTGGGGTGGCTGTTTCCTCTACATTCTCCAAGTCTTCGGCATCAATAAGCATCATAGAATCCTCGAGAGCTGATTTTGTGGTAATGGCAGAAGTAGGTGCTTGAGAGCAGGTAGTGCATTCCTTGACACCTCCTACAATCAGTGGGTCTTTGTTGTTGAAGGATTTGATCATGTGAGCTTGAGAAATAGGCAGTTCCTAAGATAAAGATATTATTTAGGGACCAATAAAACAAGAGAAATAAAAATAAGGTGCACTGGAGCAGTAGAAAATTGGAATTTGGCTTTGTGAGGAAGCAAGGCACATTGTTTGCCTTTCCTCTTCTCAGGTGAAGTATCATCTTTCAGCTTGTCATCTTCCTTGCCAGAAGCATCCTCCATATCACTGGACTTGGCAACAGAGGGAGATTGTTCCTTTGGAGGCTCCAGTTTGCACTTCTGAATGAAATAAATAAATTTAGTAACAAAACTAATAAGGAGAGAAATAAATTAAGTACCTTTGGAGGAGGTGCAGAGGTGGAAGAAGCTTCACGCTTTGCTTCATGCTTTGGTGGTGCTGGTGCCTTCTTCGATGAAGTAGTGGGCTTGGCCTTTGGAGGGCAGCCATGAGAATGTTTAGCTGTGGGGACATTGGGAGAGGCAGGAGGGGGCTCAACCTTCTTTGCCTTTGGTTGCTTCTTCATGACACAGATAGCATCATCGTCTTCATCTTCGTCATCTATCATCTGAGGGCCAGAAATGACAATCAGGTAGTAGGGAATTGGCTTCCATAGCTTGTGAGGCTGTAAAACAGTCAGTAAAACCAGAAAAAAAAAATAAGTAATGAATTACTTACAGGAAACTTGCAGATAAGAGAAGGCATATCCTTCTTTGGCAGACACCAGCTAGGATGGGGAATGTCCTTCCATTCAAGGATCCAATGGAAAAACTTTGCAGCTGATACGAAACAATTGACAGTTTGAGGGGGCAGTACCATGTTATGCTGCAACACCAGCATATGCATGCTACCAAACTTGACCTGTCCAGATGGAAGTGTCAGTAAAGAAATTAGGAAGAAATAAAACAATGCCTATGAGATATTGATGAGTGTTCTGCAATGCAGTACGCATGCTACAAAAAGATACCATATCAGAGGGGTTGTCACCAAAAACTCATTTATAATCATCAGCCAAAATTTCGCAGAACTGTTGAGCGAGCATATAAGTGGAGACTTCAAGAGACATTTTCTGAGATGGTGAAAGAAAAGAATAAAGCACATCCTGTCATGTCGAAGGGGCCAAAGTCCCGTGAGCAAAGTGAAATGTGAGAAACGTCATGATGGGCGAGGGAGGGAAGAAAGAACAACAAAGTTCAACAAATAAGTTTTATACTTACAGAGCTTGAAAAAATTTCAACCTCCATATCAATCATACATGCCAATGACTCTGAAAATCTATTCATCTGTGAATTAGAAAATCAGGAATATGTTCAGATTGTGAAGATGAACCTTTTGGGAGATTTAAAAGACTTAGAATGTCTGAGGAAATCGGTTTTCACCAAGGACTTAGAAATGCCGAAGTTAGCTGAGAGAATTTTGATCCCTGATCAAAGCGGTGAAACACCTGCAGGCAGTTCACAAGACTTGTCTATATACAAAAAGAGAAATACAATGAATAAATGCCGTATTTTTCCTTCCATTGAATAAAAATGACTTGACCATCTCATCATTGGATGATTGGGGATGATCTAATTTTACTTAGGGGGAGATGTCACACGCGAGAGTGTTGTAGGCCTTGAGATGACCAGATTGAGCTCAGAATTACATTTTGTAGATCTGAAATATGGGAATTAAGGATTGGAGTTACCCTAAGCTGCCAATTAAGATACAAAGACCATCTGTACCTATTGCCTGAGCATAGAATAATTACAGTGCATGATAAGACATTTAATTATTGAGATCAATTGGCCTAAATAAAAGATACTGGCTAAGTCCCTCACCATCTGGTGGAAATAATAATTCCATCTGAAGAGTAGAGCTGGACCTACCCACCCATTAAATAGCTAGAGACTTTTAGGATGTTGTCTGAGTATAACTCACAGGGACATGAAGGAGAATAGTAACAATCTGGAGGGACAAGTTCTCAGATGGACTGAAAATGCACTTCCAAAATTAAGATTAAAGTTTATTTGGTCAATTACTGTGAAGAATGGCAACCTAAAAATGCTATGAAAGGAGAAACAAATATTTCTTATTTTAAACTAAGGGATACAAGGTCCATCTGGACATTCCGGCCTCCATCTGGTAATAAATACCAGACAGGTCTGCCAAAGAATAGAAATAGTTTACAAGTCACCACCAGATGGAACTTCAAATAATTATGAGGTGACCAGATGAGGCTTCTGGATAATATTGCTGACTCACTGGATGATTATGACACATCAAGATGACTTTCTGCACAAGGGTCTTACCCAAGGAAAAATAAACAGGCTATGATCTGACATGTCTCAGATGCACCATGAGGTGAGACTGAGCTGTGCCTGGAAAATTTAAACAGATCGAGCCAAAGCAGAACCTACTGAGTATGTCTGAGACATCTGGAGTGTGATCGACAAGCCTCCGCAGGCACGGCATCTCCATCTGGAAGTCAGATAAAAATAAGTATTGGCAATTCTACAAGATGGTGCCATTATTTGTCACAATAAATTAAATTGTGGAGCACAAAAGCATGGTCAGCATGCCTAGAGCACAGCTACGCTGCCTTGGTGGTCAAAGCATCTGATCTGCACCCAACAAAAATACTAAAAGTCATAAAGCCCAAAAAAAAATATTATTCTTACCTACAAAAATGGACATGTAAAATGCCTTATGAGGAGATACACAATGTCTCTTTTCTGTTTTTCAGTTTCTTAGTATAAAATCCCAGATCTGTCTATTTTCTTTTCAATATATTATTTTTCTGCTGCAGATAGTATAAAAGGACTAGTTATTTTGTGGATACCCAAGCAAGTACTGCCCCAGCGTGATAGAAAAAGCAGGAACCTTCTATAAAAAGACAAATATAGCCTGGCTCCTCAGAGTTTCAGTTTCCTGAATCCTTAAAGTTCTTGATAAAATTTGAAGTCCCTTTTGTGGCACATCTGACTTGATAAAAATCTGAATCTGCTGAACTGTAATCTGCTGTCTGCTGTGATTTTGCAAAGACTGATTGTCTGTATTGTGTTCTGTCTGATTATCTGTCCATCTGGTCATTGTGTTCACCATCTGGTGCTTCCAACTATATCAAGAAATTCTGATTTTGAATCCTGAGGCCTGTGAAGCTTATCTGTAAATTGTCTGACGTGTATTTTGCCTGACTGTGCATAAAACATCGTCCAGATTGAGACTATCCAAACTAAAATAATAAATACAAGTTCAACTACTGAGCTAACTGTGTGGAACCTTTGACAACACCAGCTGCTGCTTGTGCATTAAATTAATTGTGTGTGTGTGTGGTGTGTTTTGGTCTTAGGATTGTTACATATCTCCACTGTACCAACCACATTAGTGTGATCTGCATTGTGAACATCCCAGTACTGTGTTTATCTCAGAAAAGGACCTGAAGAAAATGCAAGCAAGAGTGGAGGCAACACATCCACCTCAACAGCCAGGGCAAAAACAGAGGGTACTGAATGAATCTGAGGAGGTTGAGGATGATGGATCTGAGGGATCTTTGAAGGTTCTGAAGTCAGTGCTGGATGGGTGCAGAGACAGTTTTACAGCAGCAGATGATCAGCAAGAGAAGGCTAGCACAACCTTCTTTGATTCCACTACACTCATGGGCCTCCTATGCCACCATGACCATGTGCTTTGGCTTGCCAACATGACCTTGGCAGAAGAGAAACAACACTATGCATTATCCCTCATTGATACGCTTTTCCAGCACCTGCCACTGACATTCAAAGTGGGTGTGTTATATGATATTGGGTGCCAACTTCATAGAACTTGTGTCAAATGGGGTTCCTTGAAAAAATACCTCAACTGAATTGTTTTTGCAATATCTGTTTTTCATGCTTTTGGCCATGGTAATGACACTGATTTCGGGGTCGCAGAAGCGATGTAAAGGCTCTAAGACTCCCTAATCGATGTCTAAGTGCGAGTTGGGGTTTGGTGTTGTCAAAGGTTCCATACACAGTTATCTCAGATCTCGTAGAACTGCCTCTGAAAGGTGTCTCTGTGTTCGTAGTCGCAGCTAGACTTGGATGAACCAAGACAAACAGACAGACAGACAGAACAGAACAGAACAGAACAGACACAGACAGACAGACAGACAAATAACTCTGGACCAGCATTGCAGAGCCAACAAAATGGGTTCAAATCAATTCAATCGCAAGCTAGATTAACCAGCAAAACTCTATTCTCGATCTGGATCACTGACTTTCACAAATCAGGGCCGGACTCGATACAGCTCAAAGCTTTCACTGCGTTTTATCGCTTTGGCAGATGCTCAAGGCTCCCCGTCATGCGTACAATGATTGCTTCCCTATCTAGAAGGTATACAGCCAGTTTATATACTGCTAGCTCGATAGGTATTTCAAATAAGTAGGAAAAAGACAGAAAAACAGAAACTGAGCGGTGAGATAAGGTCATAGACACGAAACAGGATACAGAAATGGATATTTATGGTGTTTTGTGGGATAATATGGTGAGTTGGGTGTATAATGTCCATTCTGCGAAGCATAAATATGGGTATAAAGTGGGTTTGTGCACACAAAGCACTTGAATATTTTTATTGGGCAGATAACTGCATGCTGTTAGGCACAGCAAGAACCTTCTTCATCATTCTCTATCATTCTATCAGCACAGGATGCATCAGCAAGGGCACAGGAAGTACCCTAGTCGTCAGGCAACATGTCTCAGATGTGGTTATTTCATTTTACCCAGCCAATCCTATCTCTGGCACTGTGCTGGGCACGTCATTCCACTGCGCAGAGTCCACTTAGAGGTTGGTCCTATCTTCAGAGACCTCCTTATTTCATGCAGCGCAGTCGGATGTACCGACTGCTACTCCTATCTCGCTCAGATCAATCGTCTCAACAGCTTTGACCGTCTGATTCTCGGATCTTTTAGTCAGATGAGATTTAGTCTCGTTGATCCAACTCTAATCAGTATCTCCAAAGAGACATGTGATGTTCCAGACCTTCGGCGCACTGTGGACTCTGCATCACTGGATGTCCAAGCAGTGTCTACATGAGTCTAAGTCCATCACAGAAGCTTCATGCTCATAGACAGTGGGTGTATGGGTGGGTATTTTCCTTCCAACATCCCGTGGGTTACAAATAACAGTCGCAGACAGGTCTAAATGATGGGCAGCAATGCCAAGAGGGTGGATCTGACCAAGCCGAAAGCACTAGCGGCTGGTAGTTACATCGTCAGAGCCTCAGAACCATATAGGTCACAATAACTAGATGCACCACCGTGTACCATAGTCATTCTATGCTCTAGCTCAATCTTAGACCGTTAAGTGTTTTAGCTAGCAGCATGGGTGCACTCTAGCCCTTAGTTTCCCGTGAATTACAGACTTATAATATTGCAAAAGCGCAAATTTCAGGTCTGCGCGCGTTTTCAGCGCAACAACGGCTGGCCTTGTCAATGCATGTACCATCCTCAAAAGAGGAAAGGTTTCAGTTTATCTGATGGAGAGGGTTGCAAACAGTTTTGGCACTCCATGAGCAAGCTAATAGCATATCTACGTGTATGCAGAGTAAGTGTAGAACATTATCTTGATTCAGGTTGCTGATATTGTCCTATGTGATAGCACTATCACCAGCTCTATACAATTGACTCGCAAGTGAAGCAGGCTGATGGTGACAGTCTCATGTTGCTTGCAAAATGGTTGAGTAGGAAATGGTCACACTGTGAGAAGAAGCATGATGAGGCACAGGCAGACTTCTTGGCCTCTGGTTGCACACCTACATATCTTCGAGCACAATGGAATGAACAGGTTGAGTCACACACAAAACCTCTCCCATGTAAGTTGCTTATTGCAAGATTGTGTTATATCTTGTTGACACTTGATCCTTATTAGCATGCTCACAGACTGCAGGAAAGAGAGCTGTTGAGGAGGCATTACGGCTTCATAAGAGTTGTGATGTGCTGGCTGAGAGGGTGAGAAATTTGGAGGCAGTGGTCGCAGATCCTAAGGCAGAACAATATGAGGTTGCAGATGCATCATTGGAAGCTGTTGATGTCAAACAGAGGTTAAAGAAGGTAATGGAGGAGCTGAAAAGGAAGGAACGGGCATTGGGCATGGAGGGGAAGAAGGAGCTGCACCATTTAGCCAACAGCCCATTTCTGAACCTGTTGGTTAATGCTAGGGCATTGAAAATTCAGCTGTGACATAAGCTATGTGCCAGGAAGTTTGAGTGTGACTGACTAGAAAGATGTTTCCATACCACTCAAGGGAATGGTAAGATTGTCTTTTCATAGTGGAACTGCAGATGTTTTCATTGTATTTCCTAGAGCATAAACTACAAGCACATATGGAAGACTCCATTCAATGACGAGACCTGGGTATACAGTGTCTTCTGTATAGCTATAATGCACTATGTGGGCAGATGAAGGAGTTGGAGAGAAGGAAGCAGGTTCCAAGGAATGCAGTGGTGCCTCATCCAATTCCATCAAAACAATTATTCAGCCTAGATGTAGATGATGAAATTTGGCAAGATCTAGATGTGGAATTTGAGCAGGATGGTGAAGCGCCACTGTGGTTGGCTGATGAGAAAGTACAGCAAGGTATCAGAGAGATATTGCTGTGTGATCGATGTGATGAGGAATTTGCACATATTCACAAGTATTTTGCGATGAAGGGCTGGTTTGTGGAAGAGTGGGAGGTGGTTAGTGAAGCCATGGATGCTATTGAGAGCAGTAGTAAGTACTAAAATGCTTTGATTCAGACCTGTAGATTTATTGGTTGTTTATAGCACAACCAGATAGAGATCTAATGTATCAGCTGGAGTTAAAGAAATGAGAGCTAGAAATACTATGTGTACGCTGGAGAGCACCATTGACATGTTTACCCTTTTATGCTGAGTTGGAAGAGGCATCTCCGGCATGGGATCCCTCTGAAGAGGAGTTTCAGGAAGTTGAAGAATGGTTAAAAAGAGACCATGTTGAGCTGCCAGAAGTAGATATGGATATGGAGGATATGGAGGAGAGTTCAGATGTTGAAGATGACTTATCAAATTTTGAGGAGGATGCAGATCTGGGCATTGTTGCACAGCTGGATGTGCTACAAGTTACAGACTCACAAGATTGGATAGATGAGGGAGAAGAGTAATCATATTTGTTTGCTTTATAGTGTACTAAGCTAGATCTTTAATAGAAATTTATCAAAAGATATAAGGATTGTAGTCCATGAGTGAGGCTAATTTGCTAAGAATTTGCTAAGTAACACTGGCAGGATATCTGGTGATTAATGAGAAGTGCTTGCATAAGTTGGTGTATGTGGATGCACCTATAGATGGACATGGGTACATGGATGGCCCCCATGGATGGACACAGCTACATGGATGGCCACTATAGATGGACATGGCTACATGGATGGACATGGGGGATGGACACAGCTACATGGATGGCCACCATGGATGGACAGGAAGGACATGGATGGACATGGGTACATGGATAGCCACCCATGGATGGACAGAGATGTCAATGATGGACTTGGGCATCAGGAAAATTCCCTTTGCTGTCAAGTCACCTGAGGTCTTACAGACATTCAGGGTTGCCCAGGGTTTGGCCTAAAATTCAAGCCAAACCTGAGTAACCTGGGGTGACCTGGATGACCTGGGTGACCTGGGTGACCTAGAGCTAGTAATGATACTTATTAGATTAGAACACAAAGAACTTAATAGATTTCATTAGATTGGGCTGCTTATGTAATCATAAAAAAGTCGTCCATTAGACTCAGAATGTAATGGTTTGTATTGAAAATGTATACAATGTATACAAGAATCTAAAGAGAACACAAAGAAATCAACAGTTCATTAGATTGGGCTGCTTATGTAATCATAAAAAAGTCGTCCATTAGACTCAGAATGTAATGGTTTGTATTGAAAATGTATACAATGTATACAAGAATCTAATCAGAACACAAAGAAAATGAATAGATTTAGTTCTTTGTATACTTATG
>RCHF01001328.1:0-18722 GCA_003987895.1 Neonothopanus nambi | reverse complement strand
CTGCAACTGAACATATCTCGACAGTTATAATTTTTTAGTGTCTCCTGATAGCAGCATAGATCTCTATGCTCCTACAGAAATAGAGCTTACATATAACGACCTGTTGTGGGTTTGGGTCAGTTCCATGTCTGAATTTTCAGTGGCTCACAAGGTTTCTCACTGTTCACGACGGTCAAGGTGGACTCTGTCTGTGAAATATCCGCAAGGTTGGACATCGATAGATTACGCGATGCACTCTCCAAGACACTGGCTGTCTACCGTTCTGCTTGTGGACGACTCCGCAAGAACAGCGCGGCGGTCTGGAAGGTACTTACACCAGTGAATGACATGGCATCACACACTTGCTTACTTATCGACTCCCCATCTTCCAGATTCTCCTCACAGACTCTCCGATTCCTGTTGAGGTCGTTGAATGTGTCAGTGCGCCTCAGTTTGATGACAGTGTATCTCAAGCCCCCGACGCAGTATATACGCTTCATCCTCACATGGGTGCTCCGCATGAGGTCATCAATGCAGACTTGCCACTGGCTAGTTTGAAATTACCCTTTCAGCGGAGAAGACTATGTTAGGGCTTTCCTGGCATCATATTTTAGGTACTTTCTGTATTGATAAGTTTGCAGAACACCTGTGAAAGTATTGACCTTCTTTGTAGGTGATGGCACCACTAGACTTCGGTTCATGAGCCTTCTTTCTCGCAACTACCAAGGTCTTGATCCGCTTCATCCTCTCCCGTCATTTGCGCGCGATCATTTCTTTGATCCTGCTGTTGAGGGTACGAAGCCGCAAGACAGCTTTGTTTTTACGAGAGACATGGGCGCCACGTCTGAAACATCGTTCCCTGCCTTTACAAGCAGCGACCCACCCAACGTTGGAGTGCGTTGGACAGTTCCGCGAACTAAGGCGAATATCCTTCGTCAAAATATAGAGCAATGCCTTGGTTCCAAGGTTTCAATACAGGATTGTCTGAGTGCTTATATTGCGAGCGCCGTGCATCAATGCAGTTATGATATTCAACGAGTCAGCTGTACTGTCGGGGTGAGTATTATGCTGTCAAGTTTCTCTGCATTCGCTCCTCTATGGAACAATCTATGAAAATGCTTACGCTTATTCATTTGCTCAGTTTCGCGGACTCTCTTCTGATTGGAGTAGACCGGAGGTAGCAGGAAACTTGGCTACGCTCGTATGTGCATTTTGTATTTTTATGCTTCCCATGCTTTGATCGAAGCTTGGACGTACTAAGCTCAATGCTACAGGTGCCTACCAAACCCCTTGAAGACGGCGATGCTGAGGACCCGTGTCGAGTTGCTTTGAAGATTCGTCAGGCTATTGCTACCGCTCGCGAGCCAGAAAACGCTGCGGAAATCCTGCGCAGACGCGAACACTTCCTCTACTCTTGTGCAGAGAAGGGCGATTGGACTGGGGTTTTTGCCCTCTCTCTCGTACCGCACACCCTGGTCACAAACTCTATGGCATCGTGAGTAGTGTCATTCTGCCTAGATTATTTTGCAATATTCACTCACTCCCACTTTTCACCTTTACCTACCCCGCTAATTTACCTCAACAACAAACAGGTTGAGCTGGCAAGAATCTGTGGACTTTGGCTATCCTAGAGCGAAATACTATGTTGCTGATGTCTTGGAAGTACCCTTTTACACGAGGATCTTACCTGCGAATCCTACTGCCGAGCGCTCCGCTGGAGATGCCCTTGAAGTTTCATTTGCAGTGCCGAAGTCAATGCACCCGAAGATCATGGAGAAGTTAGAAGAGAAGAACTATCTCTCGCCATTCAAGTGATATGTAGTGTGCTGGATTGGACTTGACCGCATTAGACTCTAACGTGGATCTATCTTTTGAAACTTATATCACCTATTAGTGGCCGCGTGACTCACTAGATCCTACTAGATCCCCTCAGTATGAATACTGCGTATGTTCAGTGTAGTTCAGTTGTTCCCACTTTCTGAGATATTGTAAATGTTCTGAATGGAGTCTTACATATCACTCTTCATAGCTTGCCAATCTGGTGTAGATTTAAAACAGTACAATGGTGAATGTAAGACAAGTCCAAGAAAAGATCCTGACACGTGATAGCAAGGCAAAAGATAACGGCAATGGTAAACAAACCATGCATATGATAAGATGAGAAAAGAAGCACTATGACCCAGTAAAGGTAGAATCCTTACACCCTCCCCTGTAAAATCAAGGGTACATGATTTAAATGAATGAAACAAGAAAAGGGAGACACGTAGGCCTCGTCTGAATTAGTTCATAGCAATATTGTTATCAGCGGATGAGATGGCGGGAGCATTAATGTCCATGTGAGTTTCTTCGGTGGTGGCAATGGCAGGATTAGATGTAACAGGAGATGGTACGACAATTGAAGGGAAAGGCATCAAGGAATGCTTAGAGGTGGACATATATGAGGCTGCTGCCGTGGTTGAAGGGCCAGTCTCAGCTGGTTGTTGAGAATGAGAAGGACCAGCATCAGTTGGTCCACCCATTCGGCCTTGATTTTCCTCTACCGCATTGAGTACTAAGGCATTTTGAGCTGAATAGAAGAGTTCTGCTTTATTTCCACCCTCTAAATGTATTGCTTGTAGCATGAGTTCATGCTCTGTGCAATCTTCAGCAGTAAATCCTTCCCTGGTCATTTGTTTTCATATCCACTTGGGCAGGTTGCTCATCAAGAATACCTTGAACTGATATAGTGTCAGGGGTGAAGGCATATAACTGGTGTATTTGACCATATCTGCGAAGACCTCTCAGATACCGCCTTCTTCCTCATACTTGATCCCCTTGAATAATGTCGTCATTTCATGTAGTGCAGCTGGTGTGATAAAACTATTGAACATTGCAGTAAATGTTTCTAAGAACGTATGTTGTTCAGTGGCTGTATTCGATCCCATTTGATATGATGTGCGTACAACAGCACTCATCAAGTTATACCATTCCAATGCATGGCACTTGAGGTACATTGCCATAATTGAGAGTCGCTGGTTGTCCTCCATGGTCACTACCATGATGCCATCACTGTCTAATTTTCAGTCTGGTCCAGTCAGGTTCTGAATCGCAAATACCTGTATAATACAGCATAGCCATTTCTCCAATGTTATTATGCTGTCCTTTCCTTTGTAAGGCTCTGGCTTCTTGGTGTTGTTCAGCAAATTCTTCTGAGTCTGGTTATCTAGTGACTCTCGCCTCATATATAGTCTGTACACAATTAATTGATGAAGTCATTTTAGTAGTACCTGCCTTGGTTTCTCTCCCAGTTTGGGCATGCGACACTTGTAATAAAATTCTGTCTTGGGAGATTTATCCTCTTCTTCTTCTCCTTCAGGTATGTCTTTGGTGCTTGGACTCTTCCCTTTGTAGGGCCTCCAGTTTCCGTTGTCACCCAAATATCCTGGTCCAGAGTTATCAGGGGGCCCACCATCAGGTGGTCCTCCTCCTGGTGGTACTCCTCCTGGCAGTCCTCCTCCCAGTGGTCCTCCTCCCAGTTTGAGTTCTTCATCAGCTTGTTCCTTTGACTCAGGTATCTTTGAAGTCGATGCTACTGGCAGTTTTGAAGGTATTTGCTGAGTTGTACCTTCTGGAAAGGTGTTCGAAGAGCCTTCTTCCTTAGCCTTGCCCTTGGCCTTATCTGAAGGTTGTTGAGGCAGATCTGGGGAATATTCCTCTTCTTTCACAGCAGTTGTCTGTGTTGTCAATAGGTGAGTCCGGTTATCCATCCCTTGACTGTACATTGTATTTGGATATAAATGTGGGGCGAAGCCCATTTGCATCAGTGGGTAATAGTAATATTGTGGTTGCCATGGGATGGCCATGGGTGGCATATAACCTGGGTAGAAAGGTGGATAAAACCCAGAATAATTCCCATATTGATGTAAACTAGGATTATATTGGTATCCCATGTTGTTGGCCTCTCCAGCATTCACATTAGTCAGAGCCAGTGCTTCAGGACTATTGTTGATAGTAGCAAATGGTACACTTCTATCTGTAATCACCAGATTTGATGTAGCATTCATTTGCACAAGTGGATTCATCGCAGTGTTGACATGGACTGGTGGATTCATTGTTACATTGGTAGTTTGGGGTATCATTGGTCCCACTGGCTGTGTTGGTGCAGTCAACATATGAATCTTCTTCGGAGTTGAAGTATGAGCCTTCCCCAAGTCTTCCAACAACAATTGCTGTCCCATTCAGCTGTGAGATGAGTTGACCATTGACAGTTCATGGTTGGACCCTGGGAGAGACATGGCCCTCATTTCCTTGGTTGATTCATCAACTGATATTGGCATCTCTGGTTCTGTAGCCGGCCCTTCACTTCTTCTCCAAGCTGGGGTATCCTAGCATTCTGGATGATTTGGATGTTTGTACGATTCGAGTGGCTTAGTTTCCTCGATCTTCAGTTCTGGATATTGGATGTGCAGCGCTTGGTATTCAATCAATCCCAATTTAGGGATTCGAACAGATAGGGGTTCGCCAACTAAACTGTGTACAATGTCATTAATGTCAATAGTAACATGACAATCTGGTATGTTTGACTTCTTATAATTATGCATGTCAAAGTCCCGGAGTCGTTGCACCATGCCTTGCTGGTATAAATCACAATGACATTCTTCAAAGGTCTGTATTGACACATTAATGCTTGTAGTGGGTGTAGTGTAATCCTTAGCAATAGGTGGAGCAAATTGTGATGGGAACTTTGAGTTTCAAGCAAAATTAGTTTCTTCATTGGGAGCAGTAGGCATTCTGGTTACGGAAGCGTCATTCGTAGGTACAGTAGTTTCAACTTCTAAGTGTTCCTCACTTGTTATAGGTGCATTCATTGCTTGGGTTAACCTGGTATCAGGTTCAGTTGTGTCTTTCTCTAGTTCCACTTCACATTCGTTCGCAGCTTGAACCTCTTCTTCCACTTCTGGTACCCGTTGGAGTGTCTGAACCACTGGGTGGTTGCCTGTTACTGTCCCTTCCTCTGACAGTGGTAGCCTTGCGAAAGACTGCTCTAGAGCAGAAACCTCTGCTATGAATTTGTCGATTTCAGTACCTTCAATAATGGTTGGGTCCGACCCCATGGCTATGAGTATCTGAGCCCTGCGGTGCATAAGTTGTTGAATAGCAGCATTTTTGTCCTCCTCGAATTTAATAGTGGCGAGAGCTCCTCCTCCTGCTGTAAACAATGCTCTACGATTCTCATCTCCTTGATAAATTCGATTCACAGCCTTAACCCCTTCAGCCAGGGCATCAGCTCTACATTCTTGTCTAGTCTCGAAATGGATGCGAATCTGGTTCTCCACCTCTGTAAGACAACAGGTATTCTTTATCATGGTATTGGTCGATAATCCAGTCACATTGCTGTGTGTTGAGTAATTGGTTCATTCTGAACAGATGGATGATGCCCTCAAACGCGTCATGGATGGCACAGGACTTTGTGAGTGTTCTTGTTTGGGAATCGAAGACGTGTCTTGAGGAGTAGGTTCAGTAGCCATTTCATAGTACTAACAGGAAGTAGTCGCAAGTTAAGTTTGAGTATTTGAGGATTCCATGGTACAGAATGTCGACAATTGAGGAATGGCCTGCGAGTTCGTATTTGTGACATGTCCATTGTTTGTTTGTTAATCCAACTCTAAAGAGCTAAAAAAAAATGTAAACATTCTGAATGGAGTCTTACGTATCACTCTTTGTAGCTTGCCAATCTGGTGTAGATTTAAAACAGTATGACAGTGAATGTAAGACAAGTCCAAGAAAAGATCCTGACATGTGATAGCGAGGCAAAAGATAACGGTGATGGTAAACAAACCATGCATATGATAAGATGAGATAAGAAGCACTACGACCCAGTAAAGGTAGAATCCTTACAGATATCATTTGAGGTATCTTCTACTCTCATGGCCGGTGTAATGCTGGTTACATCTTTACTCAATATTGCTTACTTTTACTCATTTCGCATTAGTAACTATTTTGTTTATTAATCTTTGTACAGTGGCTTGCCAGCCACCTATATATTTACTATACTTACATAATTGTAGATAACTCTTTTTCTTGTAAACGTACATAACCTGGTTATAAAACCTAGTCGTGTTCATTGCGAGAGCCTGAGTTCTAAGCTATCCCCTGATAGCCGTTACACTTTTTTGAACACTTAGTTACCACAACTTACTGTTTGAGATTTAAAAGTTATCTAACCGATACAAAATTAAAACCACCATTTCCAATCAGAAACTTACCGTAAAAAGTCGTACAGACACCGAGAAATGTCAACGTCAACATCTAATCAACAAAATGAACTGAGCGTTGTTACGTCAACATCGTCTCTGGTCCAATTGCTGAGTGAAGGCTCGACTAGAGCGGATGAGAGCTCTAATTGGAGGTGAGGTGGTTCTACTGGAACCACCATCACCTCAACTCAAGAAGGAGTCAACAATGACCCCCCCTGTCTTCAGACCATTGTCGAAATGGAGGAAGAACATCATCCTCCAACCAACTTGGCAGGAACCGTTGAGTTGCCTACTCCTAGGAGACTCGCCCCACATCAAACCGTCATCATGGGTAGCGATACCCAGGGCTTGGCTGCCCCATTTATCGTTGGATGATGAGAGAACATTGAACGGATTTTCAATGTTGATGATCCATCGGCTAGTACAGCAGGACAGAATGAGAATTTGTTCTCCCCTGTGATAGCAAGGGAATTGACACCTTGTTTGACTGCCCAGACCCTGATTTCTATGATATCTAATATCAGAGAATCGGTCAAATATGACTTTAAGGGTTTGCAAAAAGGTTTTGAGAAACAAACCTTGCATACACTTGACCGCTTCTCGCAAGGGATAGAGACGGTCAATAAGGAATACAAGGCTCGCTTCGACGCTATACTGGAGTTCTTGAACCCAGATAAAGTGAAGGGATGAGCCAATTTAGTCGAACTAACTTGATTACTGGATCGCAATCCAGTAGTACGGAGTGTAGACACTACGCCCCCTGCCCTGTTGGAACTCCCCCTGCCTGAAGCGAGGGATACAGACACAGATGATGGTGCCACCATCTGCATGCCTCCCCATGATGAAAATCAGCCAATTCCGGAAGGAACCACCAACCATGGTCAACCAGAAGTGGTGATCATGCAAGCCAGGGACATGCGAGGAGCATCTGAACCACTAGAACAGGTCTATGATCGTGTTCATCAAGAGTGGGAATCCTTGTCTCCGGAGGAGATTCGAGTTCACGAGAAAGCGTGGTCCAAGTGTGTTGCAACACAACGCATTCGGAACTCTGACTTCCATCAATGTGGATGGTCCAATTTTAAGGATCAGGACGTGGGGTTTGACGAAAACAAACAACCCTATGACAAGAGGCTGCTGCCCAAAGCAGTCATTGGTAACAATGACACAGTTGAACAGCTTCCTCAAGACATACCCGATGGGAGGGGTACTGACCGTACTCCAGAAAGAACTGACAGTCATATTCCTAGGAACGATCAAAGGTTCAAGTTGAAAGAACCATCCCCACCTTGGGGAGATAGTTCAGACTCATTGTCTGATGATGGATCATTGGATGAAGGTCACGGAGGTGGCGGTGGTAGACCACCGCGGAAGGGATCCCCTGATGATGGGGACAATAGCTCCTTGGACGAAGGTAATCCCCGTTTGAAGAATGGAGATAGAAAGCATAGAAAGAAGTGTAATCGTGACTGATTACGTGAAGAACAAGACGATTACTGTCGCCGTCTTTGGGTGGAAGATGTCCATCAGCGATATGAGGAACAGATCCACCAACAAGTGGGGAGTACTCTACCTCAAGTCAAGGGCCTTAAATCAGTTAAGGTGCCGCTACCTGAAGCTTATGATGGTTCACCCGATGTTGAGGTGTTTGACACCTGGGTGAACGCCATCTTATGATGGTGTGTAGTAAATAGGACTTGTGGTCCAGACTACGAGAGCTATCATGCCAATGTTGTCGGGCTCTATCTGAAGGATAAGGCCCTACAATGGTACAATGACGAAGTCACCGGGACTCATTGTCACAAGCAATGGTGGACATTCACAGAGATCATAATGGGTCTATTTGACCGCTTTGTACAATTGTCCACCATACACCAGGTGGCTCAGAAGTTTGACGCTGTCAAGTATGACCCTGATAAGGGTGTACAGGAGTATTATAATACTCTTATCTGATGGGCCTCTCATATGACGAGGGCCCCTGACCAATATACCTTCCATAGGAAGTTTTTGGATGGGCTACCTCAAGATATCATCATGGAAATGATAGATCGTGGTGCAGTCCCAGATTATGCCAAGATGTCTAAGATGGTATGTACTGTACGATGCATCAAAGACAATATAGTTCTTGAGAACTATTATATTGGCCGCAAAAGTCAAGCCTCATCCAATTATCTGTGGGAGAGGCTCAACAACCGGAATAATAAGAAGAGATCATTTAACAATGATCTCTACCATGAATATAATGGTCCCCATCCGAATAATAATAATGGGAATCAAAGAGTATGAATGTCACGCAGAATAATGACAACATGTAACAAGTCTAGGGACCCGAAAGCGTCCGGCTCTAAGCCCACTCAAGGACATCGTCCCTCTAATAACCCAGCTTCGGGTGATAAAGCCATATCCAAACATTCCCATGGAGGTCATGGGGAGAGTGAGTGGCTATGTTTTGGTTGCGGGGCTAAGGGACATTTTGCCAATAGTCCCAAATGTCCCTGTTTTGGGAAGCCACGCCTCTTTGCTATCAGTGATGATATGGAAAGGGACGAGGACCCAGTACCTCAGCAAGCTGAGAACGAAGACAAAGAGGAAGATCTGGAGGATCTCCCCAGGCTTGATGATGTCTCGGATTCAGAGTGTGAATCTGACGGTGAGTACGTGCTTGAGGAGTACGAGGACTTTGGTGGTCGGATGGATGATGACGAAGACTACTTCACCTTCATCTGTGAAGCCGATGTCCCAATCTCATCAGAAGATGATGATATTGACCCATTGGAAGACAGTGGGCCACCTATACGTCTAGAGGACGACATTGACCCCTCCACATTCCCTACTATAAACGTAGACGACCACCCCTTTCAATGGGATGATCAAGTCTTCCATGTTCATGGAACTAAGGGATCTCGTCCAGTGGACAGGATCAATATACAGATGCGTCGTTTGACTCGCCCTCAGTCACATCCTGACCGAGGAGGAGGGAAGGAACGCTGACCCCTTACTGCTATCGTGAAGATTGTGGGTAAGGAGGCGCTGGTACTGTTTGACTTGGGGTGTACCTTGGAGTGCATTAGCCCTGCATTTGTCAGGGTTGCAGACATCAAGGTGCACCAACTAGCTGAACAGCACACTCTACAGTTAGGGACTGTAGGCAGCTGTGTCTGGTTTAACTACGGCACCTCTGTCTCTACCTCATATGGCACAGTATCCGAGGATACTTATTTCGATGTCATGAATATCGACAAGTACAATGCTATTGTTGGTACCTTTTACATGTGTAAGCATGGAATTTTGTTGGACTTTGAAAAGGATACCATCCTGATCAAGGGTGTCCTGTCTCCTACCCTTTCTTTGAGGGAGGACACAGCTGAATTCAAGCATAGATCAGCTATGTGAAACGAAGCAAGGGCCAGGGATTTTAGACAAGTGGATAACCCACAGATCCCATGACTATCTAAGAAAGATACATCGAAGGATGTACCTCGAACCAAAAGACGAGGAGTAGAAATAGAAGATATCATTGATGACAATGACATCTGCACTGATATTCTACAGGCTGCCCGAAGTCTACCAAATAACTCTCCAGTTATCTTGGAAGAGATAAGTGAGAACAATAGTTCCCATCCTCGAAAGGTTGAAAGCCTGAAGACCGAAGGACTCGATAACATTATCGAAATCGTCCAGGAGTTCTCCAGGTCTCAACCACATTCCAAGGAATGTATGAAAAGGAAAATACAGGATCCCAAGGAAACACTGGGACCCTCTCCTTTAACTCCTGCACCCGAACTGCAACAGGTGTTCCAATTTGATAGGAAGAAAGGTAAACATAGGGAACAAATTCCTACGACCACCAATCATAAGGGCCTGAAGAGGAAGTGAAATCATATCCAATCTTGCTCTCCATCTAGGTTCTTCCTCAAATTTGAAATGGTTCCTGAGGAATTGTATACAGAAAATGAGGGAGATCTTGATGATCCCCTCGAGGTGGAATTGGATTTTCATATCAATGCCACAATGGTGTCTGGGACAGATATTGATATATCTGACCTTCCTGACGATGGACCCTACAAGGACCATCACATCCCCGGCCTGAAGGAACATTGGCTTCAACGTTACGCTGATATGCTAGGAGGAGTTCCAGAGGAACTCCCCCCAATGTGCGCTATCAATCACAAGATTACTTTGATTGACAAAAACAAGCGGTATAACTATTATATGCTGCAGTGTCCTGACTACCTTAGGACACAACTAAACAATAAAATTGGTTGCTATACATGCTCCAATTGGTGGATAGAATCCACCGTGGAACAGGTGGCACTGATGCTTTGCATTCCCAAAAAGAATGGTACACTTCGTACCATTGTTGACTATCATCAGCGAAACGCCAACACTGTCAAGGATGTTACGCCTTTCCCTGACCAAGACAACATCTGGCAGGATGTTGCTAGGCATAAATATAGGTCTAAGTTCGATATGTCTGATGCATACGAACAGATCCGCAACGAAGAGAGTGATGTCTGGAAGACAGCATTCGTCTCCGTATTCAGGATGTACGTCAGTAACATCATGATGCAAGGGGACTGCAACGCCCCCACAACATTTCAGAGAGTTATGACCCTGATCTTTCAAGATCTAATAGGTCGTTGTGTACACGTATATCTTGACGATATATTTGTATTTAGCAACACAATTGAGGAGCACGAACGCAACCTGTGTGAAGTGTTCGATAGGTTGCGAAAGCAACACTTCTTCTTGAAGGCAGAAAAGTGTGAACTTTATGCCAATAGCATGGACTGCCTTGGTCATCTAATAGATGACAAGGGCATTCATGCTGACAAGGACAAGATGTCAAGGGTCCGAGAGTGGAGAACACCCTGGACCTTCAATGACATGCAACGCTTTCTGGGACTAGTGCAATATCTAGCCTCTTACATGCCCGATGTAGCGCAGTACACCAGTCCACTATCAATCATGACTAGGAACGACGTTCCATTTCATTGGCTTCCCCTACATGAAGCTTGTTTTCAGAATGTGAAGCACTTGGCCACCAAGGCTCCCATTCTGAAGCCTATTAACCCTGACTCCAAGGAGCCAATATGGGTCATATGCGATGCCTCAATCTCCAGCATTGGAGCTATGTATGGTCAAGGACCATCATGGCAAAAGTGCAGGCCAGCGGGCTTCATGTCTAAGAAGTTCATGGCCGCACAACACAATTATTGAGTTTTTGAACTCGAGACTCTGGCTATCCTAGAAGCTCTTCTTAAGTGGGAAGATAAACTTCTAGGATATCATGTCCATGTAGTGACGGACCACAAGGCCCTCAAGTTCTTTCTGTCACAACGACGACTTTCCAGTCACCAAGTGAGATGGATGGAGTATCTATCCCACTTTGACTTCGATATTTGGTATGTCAAGGGCATACAGAATAAGGTAGCTGACATGCTATCGCGCTATTATGAAAGTGATACCGAGAATGACGTTCACGATATTGTTAGGAAGCGACTACAAAACATATTGAAACAACTCACTATTGGCAAACGAGAGGAAAAGAAGCACCTGAAAAAGAAAGTTCTAGAGTGAGAATCCAGGAAATGGGATGCCGAAATGCTGAGAATAAAAATTACCAGCAACTTCCATTATCATAGCACACAGACCACCGTGCAAGCCAATACTACAAATACTGAAATAAGGGGATATCTTTAAACCATGGCATGGAAATCGAGTCAACAGCAGTCATACGGAGTCATAATGACCCACAATATGTGAGAAGTATATCCCATACTCGAATGGATCCCATATATAGACATAGTACTTGAAATCGTATAAAAGCTCTCAGATTATTTGATTCGTTAGCCTTGTTATTTTGTCTATGACACCTACATACTTCTACAATTACCTACGCGCTAGCTCTACTTACTATCTACTCACTGTGTATACTTGCTCGCTATTAGTATACCGTACAATTCATTTTTTTCACTCTTGGTTAAGCAATATCCTTGATTACAATTATCGATGGTAATAGTTCTTGTGTACTAATTACTACTCGTTGCCCAAATCCTACTCGTGCCAGTCATTCTCGTGTAAAGTCCAAAGCCGACGTTACCATTATATACACCACCTAACATAATAACAAGGCTATTATTGACGATAGTCAATATGTCTACAAGGACCATTACACGTACATCTCGTACTGTCAATGAACAACCTCCAACCCCACAAACTCCCAGTAATGCTGTTAGTCCCACTAATCCTCCTGTTTCCACACCGCCATACAATTGCACTCCTAGAACCCCTTTCGTACCATTTAGTACACCTGGACGTACCCTCGGGGGAACACCGTCTACGACCAACATCCCAGCACCAACAAGAGGAAGAGGTCAATGAAGAACTTACCCTAGGAGAATGGGACTAAACACTGCAGACATCATGCCAATCTCACCTCTTCAACCACGTAATACAATGCAAACCGAATTATTACGGGCCTCTGTTTATGGGGAACAAAATATTGAACCACTGGGACCCTTACAAACGGTAACTGATCAGCTATTGCAGGAAGGTTATGAGGGGAATGGTGATGAACCTGATGAAGTTCAACCAATAGTAGATGACTGATCTCCTCCTGGTAGTAATCAAATTATCATTCATGAAGCTACTAATAGATCCTCTAGTAATATTGTTGAGGAAAATGGAAACGACGAACATAACGACTTACCGGCATTAGTAGAGGTATCTGATTCCTCAGATGAGGAACCTGAAGAGACACAGCCTAACATTGAAATGAACGAAACTTCTTTTAATCCTGTGGCAGAATCTACACTTGTCGAGAGGTGGCAGGAACACTCAGCTAATTCTCCTGTACGTGAATACTTGAACAGTGCTGATGTCACTATGAATTCAATTAGTATGATAATGCTGAATGATGAAGATCAGAATCCACCTACGACACCCCAATGACGAAGAAACGGAAATCCTTCAAGGTCTCGTTCACATTCCAACACTTCTCGATCACATACCAGTCGAACCTCCAATGACTTTGAAGCTGAGAGGACCGTCTCGAGGACCCAAATCATTAGCCTAGCTATGGCTAGTAGAGCATTACTCGTACGACTTGGAGTTGCTGACGACCCTATGAGAACCAATTATGGGTGGATAATGAGAATGAGACAAATAGCAGAAGAAGAAATTCGAAACCTCCCAGAACCTATGAGAGGTTTGCTTACCAGATATCAATATTTTCGTGCTGAGTTATCTACCCTATACTTCGTGTCCCAACATCCAAATGTTTGCTTGATACTTGAATTGTACACCACTGTAAGAACTACCCCAAGCCCCACATCCACACATCGATCACCAATATCGCGCCAAAATGTGGAAGCCCTCAAAGCTAATACATTCCAACCCCCTCCATGGGTCATTAGCCCTCCAGGTCCAGTGAGATATATCAATGATACAGCCGTAGCTCACCCAGAGCCTCAAGTTTCTAGTCCCGAGTTCGAACGACCTTCAGTCCCTCCTGTAGAATGTCCTGACAACCCTATGCCTTCTCGAAGTCGACATATTTCTCCTCCCACTTCACATCACTTGAGCATAGTTAATACAAGTGAAACAAATACTAGACAGCATAGAGGTCAGCGATCGTCGTCTAGCGAAGAAGTGAGACTTAGTACTTCAATGAACGAATTGACACTGGACGAGAGGCGTGTGATTGAAATTTATAGATGACAAAACTTAAGGTTCCAAACTCCAGATGTAGTGGCAAGATATGTAGGGAGACGGAGGTGAAGGGCTGAAGGAAGAATTCCCACTCCATGGGCAGGACCTAGACAGCCACCCATCAATGTATCATCTAGTTCTTCCAATCGAGAAAGTTCCTCTCAAGAAGAGAATGCACCTTTAAATACCGAATATGAAATTAACAATCCCATACCTCCTTACACTGCTGAACCATCAAATCCTACAGTCTCAAACGTTACAAATGCTCTTACTCTTGAAGTGGAGGCAGGTTCGATGACACCTTATGAAGGATCCAATGAAGGACAAACAGAAGGAAGCAGCAGAGATGTAAACATACCAGTGATGGAAGAAGAACCATTGATGCAAATGGAACCAAATACTCGGACCAAACAACTTGAAACCATACCAAGCTTACCAGAGACTCGGATGACGGAAACATCTGCAGGAATGGCAGATAACCCTGCCTCTGTCAATCCACCCTCAGATTCAAATTCTCAAACGACTACATCCTCTACACGATTCACTGACATTTTAAGTTCTCCAAGTAGGAATGAAGAGGGTAGTCCTGAGGGAGACAATGACGACGATGAAGATTATTATGAGGAAGAAATAGAGGAAGACTGGCTAACTACAAGCCAACAAAGTAGTCCGTTGTCTCATGGAAGGTTTCACACAGTCACAGTAAGAAGTCAGAGGATATGGTTTGAGGATACAGAACCGAATCAACTTGTACGTAGAGAACCATTGCAGGACCGAGTAGCGAATACTATTGACGAAGTGCTACATGAATCCGATTCAGGGATGCCTCATAGAACACAAAAAGTTTTATCACATAGTCCAACATCAACAAATTACATGGGACGTCCCATACAATCATCCATGAATACACAAATCTCTTTTAGACCCCAATGAACTATTCTACTGAGGACATTGCCACCATCGAGCATTGGACAACAAACGAGCACAAGCCCACCCCCTCTCGTTCCTGCAACCCCTACAAATTCCACACCATCACTTGATAGTACCAGCACCTCTTCATTGACAAATAGTAGAGAGATGTCTGCATCTAGAGCGTCGGAAATCAGATCAGTCCAGGAAGAAAATTCAATTCCAGAAACATACGGACCTAAGTCCCCAGTTCCACCACAAATGAATCAAAGAACTCCCAATAGGAGAAATGTACGAACTTTCTTTGAAAATACAGTACCCATAGGTTCACCAACTAGGGAAGGGAAGTCAAACCACTATAAAGGTAGAGGCGAGAAGGTTTTCCGTGGCAAGAATAATTTCCAAAGGGGAATACCGCCCCACTTTGAAACTCCAGCATCAAACCAGACACGAAGAAATCTTTGCTCTGAAAACGTCTCTATACCGGGACCTTCCAATTTGAAAAGAAGCTCCTCTTCAGTCACTTCCACTGAAATAAAAGGGTATCAAAGTTGTGGCGAGTATCTATTTGTGCCAAATAAAGGAAAATCTCCATTAAGAATGGCAATGGGAGGTGGAGAACCTCTGAACGACCCAAGCGACCCCCACCCTGATGGATATGAGTCAGGTCCTGATGATGAAGGGAATGATGAGGAGAAGGATTACGAAGAAGAAGACTCTTACCAGGTAGCTGGTGGATCGGGAAACCCTCCGAATGGTCCTCCTGATGGAGGAAAAAACATTTGAGACGGTCGAGACAGCCGAGATGGTCGAGATGGACGTGATGGACGTGATGGACGGGACAGTCGAAATGGAGAAGATAGTGCTGAAAAAAGAGCAAGGGAGGAATTGGCAAGGGCTATGAATAGAGAATCCAAATTAGATATCAATAAACCTAAAGAATTTGACAGTACTAATTGAAAGGAATGGTCAACTTTCATCGATAGTTGTGAAAATATGTTCACAGCGAAGCCAACTATTTACTCAACTGCTAAATCAAAAATTGCATTTGCCACTTCGTACCTTGCAGGTGTGGCGTTGCGTCACTACAATAACTTGTTACGAAGAGAGCGAGATGGTGAGCCCATGAAAGCTCTAGAAACATGGGAGGAATTTATCAGTACTTTCTCTAAGCTATTTGGATTACACGATGAAATGCTATACTCACAATCAACACTTGACACCATTCGACAGCACTACAACGAGGTTTTTGCTGATTTCTTGGTCTGATTCGAGGATGTGGCTAATAAGATGAAATACAATGACCCTGCGAAAAAATTCCAGATGTTGAGGCAAATTCAGCCAGACTTAAGAAATCAACTTACTATACACGGAAGACTACCAGAAACCTATGATGAACTAGTAGAATGACTGTTAGAAATGGATAGCGTAAAGGAGGCTTTTAATGAAGTAGGAATGGGAGAAAATCGGTATAATAGAACGTGGGGACCAAGTAACGAACAGGGAAATAACGACTCACCAACGGTAAGAGTAACGAGAGTGTGCTGGATGCCACGAAACAGCGGTGTACAGGTGAACAATCAAACAAAGGCTCCTCTGGCAGCAGGAAATGCAGCAGATACTTCTGAAAATACAACTAGACCAACGTTATCGCGTGCGAGAGCGTTGTAGGCCTCGAAATGACCAGATTGAGCTCAGAGTTACAATTTGTAGATCTGAAATATGGGAATTAAGGATTGAAGCTGCCCTAAGCTGTCAATTAAAATACAAAGACCATCTGTACCCACTGCCTGAGTATAGAATAATTACAGTGCATGATAAGGCATTTAATTATTGAGATCAATTGGCCTAAATAAAAGATACTGGCTAAGTCCCTCACCATCTGGTGGAAATAATAATTCCATCTGAAGAGTAGAGCTGGACCTACCCACCCATTAAATAGCCAAAGACTTTTAGGATGCTGTCTGAGTATAACTCACTGGGATATGAAGGAGAATAATAACAATCTGGAGGGACAAGTCATCAGATGGACTGAAAATGCACTTCCAGAATTAAGATTGAATTTTATTTGGTCAATTACTGTGAAGAATGGCAACTTAAAAATACTATGAAAGGAGAAACAAATACTTCTTAATTTAAACTAAGGGATACAAGGTCCATCTGGACATTTCGGCCTCCATCTGGTAATAAATACCAGATAGGTCTGCCAAAGAATAAAAACAATTCACAAGTCGCCACCAGATGGAACTTCAAATAATTATGAAGTAACCAGATGAGGCTTCTGGATAATATTGCTGACTCATTGGATGATTATGATGCATCAAGATGATTTTCTGCGCAAGGGTCTTACCCAAGGAAAAATAAACAGGCTATGATCTGACATGTCTCAGATGCACCATGAGGTGAGACTGAGCTGTGCCTGTAAAATTTAAAACAGATCGAGCCAAAGCGGAACCTACTGAGTATGTCCGAGACATCCGGAATGTGATCGACGAGCCTCCGCAGGCACGACACCTCCATCTGGAAGTCAGATAAAAATAAGTATTGGCAATTCTACAAGATGGTGCCATTATTCGTCACAATAAATTAAATTGTGGAGCACAAAAGCATGGTCGGCATGCCTAGAGCGCAGCTACGCTGCCTTGGCAGTCAAAGCATCCGATCTGCACCCAACAAAAATACTAAAAGTCATAAAACCCAAAAAAAAAATATTATTCTTACCTACAAAAATAGACATGTAAAATGCCTTATGAGGAGATACACGATACCTCTTTTCTGTTTTCAGTTTCTTAGTATAAAAATCCCAGATCTGTCTATTTTCTTTTCGATATATTATTTTTCTGTTGCAGATAGTATAAAAGGACTAGTTATTTTGTAGATACTCAAGCAAGTACTGCCCCAGTGCGATAGCTAAAGCAGGAACCTTCTATAAAAAGACAAATATAGCCTGGCTCTTCGGAGTTTCAGTTTTCTGAATCCTTAAAAGTTCTTGATAAAATTTGAAGTCCCTTTTGTGGCACATCTGACTTGATAAAAATCTGAATCTGCTGAACTGTGATCTGCTGTCTGCTGTGATTTTRCGAGATTGATTTTCTGTACTGTGTTCTGTCTGATTATCTGTCCATCTGGTCGTTGTGTTCACCATCTGGTGCTTCCAACTCTATTGAGAAATTCTGATTCTGAATCCTGAAGCTGGTAAAGCTTGTCTGTGAATTGTCTGACGTGTATTTTGCCTGACTGTGCATAAAACATCGTCCAGATTGAGACTATCCAGCTAAAATAATAAATACAAGTTCAATTACTGAGCTAACTGTGTGGAACCTTTGACAACACCAGCCGCTGCTCGTGCATTAAATTGATTGTGTGTGTGTGTGGTGTGTTTTGGTCTTAGGATTGTTACATATCCCCACCGTACCGACCGCATTAGCGGTTTCCTGCCTTCAATTGTGGTATTGCAATGGAAATGGGCAGTAACTGGCCCGTTGCATTGGACAATGGTGGTTGGGGGCCAATGCTGGACCGTCTGGTGGGAGTGGAATGCTTCATTGCCATGGCATCTTATCAGAGTGGTGAGTCAGGACTCTACACTTCCTCCTCACTAATCTAATCTTGTTTCACAGCTGCCTTCACAGCCTGGGCTCCCCGACTCCACAATCGCTATCATACCACCCTAAATGCTGTCTACACTGCCCATCCCAAACTTTCCTGAAACTTTCAACACTCTGTGTTTGCTGCCATGGCTCTCAACTTTGGTGCCAACATATGGACCTTTCGCCACAGAGATTTTATGAACTATGCTTTTGGTTGGTGCATGATCACCTCTCTGGGCCACTTTGACCACACCAAGAGAGGACAAATCATCTTGTGGGAGCTGGGTTTAGTGAT